>CM021102.1:549948860-550151928 GCA_007115665.2 Sequoiadendron giganteum
AGTCAACATATTGCTTTTGACCTTTTAGGCGTCCTTTCTTGAGTGTTGAACATATTTTCATCATTTTCCAGGTTGAAGTACCTTTGTTTGATCCTTGCTCTCGGTCTTTCAGTTGATCTTCGACAGCTGCTGACAGATCTGTTGTCGAGATGGAACCAGCCTGAAGAGGTATGCTTGGGAGTCATCAACTCAAAAAACTAAGTTTGAGGCTCCAGATTAAATGGCGCCTTTCTTCAAGAAGGGCTCTTTTGACCTCGCCTTAGTCAATTTTGATGATTGTTCTTCGTCTTCATCATTTTGACCCTTCGTGCTTTGATCTGACGTTACCGTTGATTGATGAGTCAGGTGACTCTACTTGATTGTGCATTGGGTAACTGGCTAGGTCCCGAAAAGGACAACCGATTCCTCAACTTCTAAAAGCAAGTTTAGGCCCTAAATCTAAGTGCGCCCCTGGCCAATAGGGGTGCTTTTGACTTGTTTGACTAATAATTTCATGCTATAAACTGCTTGCTTTGATCTTCGGCATTAGATGACTTAGTTATCAGATTCCTTCGCTGATGGTTTCATTGTCGAGATCGATCAAAGCGGGGAAGATCATCCTGGAGGTCATTGAGTAAACTGACTGCATTTGTATGCCTTAAAGACTGGGCGCCTTTCTTCAAGAGGGTCACTTTTCTTTTCTACTCAGCAATTTCCTTTCATTTTTTGGCATGTTCTTCATTTAGCATCTCCATATTTCGTTGACGTTTGCCAGTGATTCCTGAATCAGATGATCTTGCTTGATGGCACGTTGAATAGCCAGCATGAACACGAAGAGGATGTCTCCATCTGATGGATTTGATGTCTGCATTTGCCCTTTGAGATCAAAGGGCGCCTTTCTTCAAGAGGGGCGCCTTTTGACCTTGTTGATTGCATCTCTGCCTTGGTAACAAGGCGTCTTCCTTTCAGAGTTAGCCAAATTTTGGCCTTTTCCGTTTTGAGAATCTTTGTAATGTTCCCCTTTTATCGGTGATCCTATCAGTTGCTCATCAGCCTATTCCGAAGTCCCGTAGGCTCGTTGAGGTGAATCAAAGGGTTCCGTGTTTGGAGGTTTTGTGGTCTTTCCTCAGTATTTACTATTTATAGTAAATACTATTTTTGGCAGTTAGCAGTTGTTAGTCTTCAGCTCATTATGTTCAATGGAGTAGTTGTTCTGAGTTGAGCTTTGGCCTTTTAAAAGCATTATCTTGATGAAATTCTTCATTTAAAGGCAAATTGTTCTAATTTTAAGTTGACCCCTTGGCCTAAGGTGTTAACTTAAGTTGTGTTAAAAGAGGGACTTGAAGGGGGACACCTTCATGAAGAAAATTAATGACTTTTACTAAAAAGTCTCTCTTGCCTTTAAAATGGACGCCGTTTTGAGAAGTTTATTTCTTTTTTTGAAATTAAAATAAGTGAAGTCTTTTCGCGTCCCATCTGAGGGAATTGAAAAGTCATCCCATCTTCTTTAAAAGTATGGCTTTGCTCAAGCATTGTTTATCTCATGTTTATGCCAAACTTATGCTGTCGAAATGACTACTCATTTTGCACTTCGAGGAATCTTGACCTCCTAATACCATTCTCAATTTCGTGTTTGCAAGATAACACATAATTGAATTATTGTTGCTTCTCAAATCAAACTAGCAGATAGAGTTCAAAGATGAATTTTGGAGTGTTTTACCAGTTTTGTAGTTGTTGTTTTGCACACAGCTGAAAGTCGAATTTGTTCACAGCTGAGTGTATGAATTTAATTTTGTTCTGGGCATTTGATCATATCATTCCTAAGGTCTAGGCGACCATTTCCAACGAGTTTCAGATTTTATTTTTGAGTGTGTGATTTTATGTGGCAAAATCGCCCCTCTCAAGGGTCGTACCATTTAGAGTGCATTGGGAATTGTGCTAATTAAATAATGAAGGCTTTTCGGTGCTGTTTCTTCATCATGGCATGGGCGCCTATCCTCTAGAGGTGCTTTGCATTCGATTTCACGCAATTCGGAGGTATATTGCTTAAGTTATGAGCATTTGATTATTTATGCAGTTGCTGATAATTCATTTCCAGAATTGCAGATTTCTAAAATAGCATTATTCCAGTTTGCTTTCTCTATCTTTCTTCATCAATTCTCGTTATGATATGATTTGTAAACATTCTATATCTTGGTGCTTGAAATGTTGTGAAATCTTTGTAATTTGCAGCTCTTTTTAAATTTGTAAAAACTGTTAACAGTAGTACTGTTTCAGTTTATATTTGCTGCATTATCTTTCTAATTTCACATTAAGCACCCCCTGGATGGTATACCGCCAATGAGGATAATTTGAATTGTAAACTCTCTCATACCCACTGTCAAGTGGTGAATCCCCACTCCTAAGTGGATGCCTGTCGCAGCAGAAGAAGTGTTTTAAATTGTAATCTTTTTCCCCCACTGTTTGGTGGTAGCATGGAAAGTTCATCATGGCTGGTTATCCGCCTATTTCATTTCAATTCAGTAATTAGCACTCCACCATATGTTAGCACCTCGCTTGTCAAAGGATCTTGAGTGCACATTCTTGGTGTAGAGTTTAGTTTCTCTCTTTCAATTGTAATCTTTGTAATCTTTGATTCAATAGATCCTAGGGATCCTCTGACCATATGCCCGCCCCTCCTCCTTAAGTGGTTTTAGGGCACATTCTTGGTTAGAGTTCTTTCGTGCACGTTTTGGGTTATGCTAACCTTAACGGGTGCTTGCTTACATTGTAAATGTACATTGAAAAATCAAAAAATTTGAAAGAGCATATTTCAGTGGTATGAGAGCAAAAGTTCCTGCCATCCTATGATTTTCAGCCTTCAGTTGACAAACGAGTGATAGAGAAACTAGATACTTCACCAGAAATCGGGCCAGATCTCAAATACAGTTTCCGCCAATACCAGAAGCAGAGACATTGTCAAAAGCCTTGAGAGAAACGAGTAGAAGAGTTGAAAGAATGTCAGAAGAGTCCCGACTTTCAATGGAAGAAAAAGATGCCTGAGCAGAAAAGAAGTTTGACAACATGTTAGACATAATGGCACATTTGCTAGCTAAATTGGATCAGCAAGCTAGTCATAACAATATTCAGCCCCAACATAATCAAGTTGGTGAAAACAGTGGTAACAGTGGTGTTAATGGAACTTATCGTCTTGATGGTCATAATAGTTCAGTGGTAAATGGAAGGGATAGAACTGTTGGACAGCATGTTACAATCACAAGAGGATCCTCATCTAGACCTCTTCTCCCTACATTCATTTCGAGAGATGAGCCACCACCAGAAGTTGGGTTACCTTTTGCCGATGATGCTAGGCAAGCATACATGGAGTATATCTCTTTACCCCCCTGATATGAGAGATGCATGGACCTTTGATCAATTCATGAATCAAAGGAGTAGAAGAAATGGTGGAAGGAATGAACAACGCCCTCAAATAAATCATAGAAATGATTTTCAACAAGCATTGGGAAAAATCACCTTGGACCACTTTGATGGAAGTAATAAGTGTGTAGCCAGGGCATGGGTGCAAAAATTGGATAACTATCTTTCACTTAGACCAATGCCGGAGGAAGATGCAATAAAGTTTGCCACATTACATTTGGATGGAGTGGCTCACGAATGGTGGACTCACAATTTGGTTACTCTTGGCCATAACCTTATCTGCACCTATGAAGAGTTTACCAACAAACAGATTGAAAGATTTGATACCAAAGACCCTGAGCTGACTTTCCGAGAATTGGCACAATTGAAACAACAAGGATCTTCAGAAAATTATGTAGCTGATTTTCTAAGGTTGTCAGTAATGGTGCCCAACATTACTGAAAGAAAACATGTGGTATTATTTGTTGAAGGTTTAATGGAGCCTTTGGAGGGATGGGTCAAAGCCTTTGATCCACCGTCCTTGGATGAAGCAATTAAGAAAGCAAGGAGCATGGAGTTGGCTGCTCCAAGGCCAAAATTTCAGTCCAAACCTTTCAAGAAAGATAAAAAGAAGTTTCCTCAAAGTCAGCCCAATAAGTATCCCCAAAGGATATCAGATGAACTCCATGATCAGCTCAGAAAAGGAGTTTGCTATACCTGTCGTGAACCTTGGTCAAAGGGTCACCGTTGTCATGGAAAAGGCAAAACACATCAAATGGAGGGTTATTCTGATTATGGATCAGAATCTGATCCGTATGATCAGCAGTACGAAACAGCAGGTAGTGAAGATGAAGAAGCTCTAGAAGAGGAGTCGGAGATTGGAGATGGTAGTGCCTTTGCCCAATTATCTAGTTTCCAAAAGAATGAATCCTTTCGGGTTCGTGGAGTGATTGGTTCCCAAAGGATTGTTGCTCTAATTGACACGGGAGCAACTCATAACTTCATTGATGAAGGATTAGTTGCCAGAGGGATTGAAGACTGAAGAGTTTGAAGGATTTAAGGTAATGGTAGCAGATGGATTTACCATATCATGCACAAAGAAAATTCCCAATCTTTCTATGCAATTGGGAAATTATGAGGTAAAAGATGATTTTTATGTTGTTGGCATTGGTGATACCGATGCTGTTTAGGAATACAATGGCTGCGATCTCTTGGAGAGATCACCTTGAATTTGTAGACTATGGAATTAAAATTCCAAGCTGATGGAAAAAAAGTTGTTTTGAGAGGGATGTCTAATGGAGGCCCTCGAATTGTGTCCTTGAAAAGAATGGAGAGGCGGCTCTGTCATGATCAAGTGGAATGGGCAGCAGAATGTATGATCCTACCAGCTGATCCAATAGTAGAGAAAAGGCAGTATCCGCCTGACATTCAAGCTCTACTTTCTAAGAAAAGTAAGGTTTTTGGTGATTTACCTCCAGGAAGACCACCTAAAAGAGGGTGTGAGCATGTGATTGAGCTAGAAGAGGGTGCAAATCCGGTCATCACTACTCCATACCGTTATCCAAAGAAGCAGAAAGATGAGATAGAAAAGACCATCAAAGAACTCTTGGAGGTAGGGTTCATTCGGCCAAGCAAAAGCCCTTTTGCTTCAGCCGTAGTGTTGGTCAAAAAGAAAGATGGTACAATACGTATGTGTGTTGATTATCGCGCATTGAATCAGAAGACCATCAAGAATAGATATCCTATTCTTAGGATAGATGAGCTTTTTGATGAGCTCCATGGGGCTATGTACTTCTCGAAGATTGATCTTCGATCCGGTTACCACCAAATCAGGATGAGAGAAGGGGATGTTGAAAAGACTGCATTTAAATGCCACTATGGGCATTTTGAATTCCTTGTCATGCCATTCGGTTTGACAAACGCTCCAGCAACATTCCAATCTTGTATGAATAAGACTTTCAGGCAACAGTTGAGGAAGTTTGTGCTTATCTTTTTTGATGATATTCTCATTTTCAGCAAGTCTTGGGAGGAGCACTTTCAGCACTTGGAAGAAGTGCTTAGCATTTTGGAGGCAGAATGTATGTTTGCTAAAGAATCAAAATGTGAGTTTGGGATGACAAAGCTTTTCTATCTCGGCCATATTATCAGTTCTAAGGGAGTCAAAGTTGATCCCGAGAAGATTAGAGCCATCATTGATTGGCCACCTCCAAAGAATGCGACTTACTTGAAGGGATTTTTGGGCTTGTGTGGTTTTTATAGAAGGTTTGTCAAGGGGTATTCTCACATGACAGCCCCTCTTACAGATCTCACCAAAAAGGGAGTTTTCCTATGGACAGATAAAGCACAAGGAGTGTTTAATAAGTTCAAACAAATTATGAGCTCATCTCCAATACTGGCCTTGCCTGATTTCAAAAAGCCCTTTGAATTGCAATGTGATGCTTCAGGTGAAGCAGTTGGAGCTGTTCTCATGCAAGACAAACACCCTATTGTCTTTGAGAGCAAAAAATTGAGAGGAGTAGAAAAATTGTATTCAATTTATGACAAAGAGATGCTTGCCATCATACATGCTTTGTCCAAATTCCGTCAATACTTGGTGGGAAGTAAATTTGTAGTTAAGACTGATCATAATAGTCTTAAACATTTCATGCGCCAAAAAGATTTGAATGAAAGGCAACAAAAATGGGTAAGCAAACTTCAGGCCTATGACTTTGATATTGAGTATGTCAAAGGAAAAAACAACATAGTTGTGGATGCTTTGTCCGGAAGACCTCATTTGCAATCACTTTGTGAGCTTTCAGCAGATTGGAAAGAGTTGATTGCTGCTGATTATGCAAAAAATCAGTTCACAACCAGCATTATAGAAGGTCATTTGAATGATGAAAGGTATAGTTTGGTTGATGGTTTGATTATGTACAAGGGTAGAATCTTTTTGGTACCCGAATCCAAGCTTAAGAAGAAGATTTTTCAATCTTTTCATGATGTTCCTCTTGCTGGTCATCAAGGCATGTTCAAGACTTATAAGCAGATAAGAGAGAGGTTTGCTTGGAAAGGGATGAAGTAGGAGGTCATGAATTACATAAGGGAATGTTCTACTTGTCAAAAGAATAAAAATGAACATTCTTTTCCAGCTCATTTATTGCAGCCCTTGCCAATCCCAAATCAGAAATGGAAAAGTATTGCTATGGACTTCATCACTGATTTACCCAAGGTGCAAGGTTGTGATTGTATTTATGTTGTGGTGGATAGATTAACTAAATTTGCTCATTTCTATGCTATCACTACTTCATTTACAGCAGCTCAAGTAGCTGAGTTGTTCTTTAGAGAGGCTTTTTGTTTGCATGGTTTGCCTAAGACCATCATCAGTGATAGGAACAGCAAGTTCCTAAGTGTTTTTTGGCAAGAGATTTTCAGGTTGAGTGGTGCAGTGCTCACTCCAAGCACTAGTTATCACCCGCAAATAGATGGGCAATCCGAGATTGTCAACAAATGGTTAGAAGGCTACCTCAGAAATTATGTTTTGAGGCAGCAAAGGGCTTGGGTTAAGTGGCTTCATTTGGGGGAGTTTTGTTATAACTCTTCTTATCACATGTTAATTAAGATGTCTCCTTTTATGGCTCTCTATGGGTATGATGCTCCTAATTTTGTAGACTTGGTGTTTGATGATAGTAGAGCTCCCCAGGCGAAGGATATACTTCAGCACAATCAAGACATCTTGAAGTCACTAAAAGAAAATCTGCAGCAAGCTCAAAATCAGCAGAAGTTATACACTGATCAGCAGCGTGTTGAACGTTCTTTTGAAGTGGGAGACATGGTCTATTTGAGACTCCAACCCTACAGACAGTCTTCCCTCAAAAAGAATGGTGCGGAAAAGTTAAAGCCACATTTCTATGGTCCGTTTAAAGTCACCAAAAGGATTGGTGAAGTGGCGTATGAGTTAGAGCTTCCAGCGGATAGCAAAGTTCACAATGTTTTTCATGTGTCTCACCTCAAGAAGGCACTTGGACACAATG
This sequence comes from Sequoiadendron giganteum, assembly GCA_007115665.2. NCBI lineage: Eukaryota > Viridiplantae > Streptophyta > Pinopsida > Cupressales > Cupressaceae > Sequoiadendron > Sequoiadendron giganteum. The sequence continues at coordinate 549,956,246 of CM021102.1, forward strand.
TGGTGGCTACTTCAGAGTTACCTCCATTAGATGAAGAAGGGCAGTTGGTGTTGCTTCCAGAAGAGATTCTTGACACTAGGGAGTGATCCTTAAGGAGGCGAACAATCAAGGAATATTTGGTGAGATGGAGAAACTTGCCTATTGAAGATGCTACATGGGAGGGTGAACACATTTTGCAGCATCCAGCTTTGCGGTTGCTTGAGGACAAGCAATCTCGAGGGGGGCAGACTGTAATGTTCCCCTTTTATCAGTGATCCTATCAGTTGCTCATCAGCCTATTCCAGAGTCTCGTAGGCTCGTTGAGGTGAATCAAAGGGTTTCGTGTTTGGAGGTTTTGTGGTCTTTCCTCAGTATTTACTATTTATAGTAAATACTATTTTTAGCAATTAGCAGTTGTCAATCTTCAGCTCATTATGTCCGATGGAGCAGTTGTTCTGAGTTGAGCTTTGGCCTTTTAAAAGCATTATCTTGATGAAATTCTTCATTTAAAGGCAAATTGTTCTAATTTTAAGTTGACCCCTTGGCCTAAGGTGTTAACTTAAGTTGTGTTAAAAGAGGGACTTGAAGGGGGACGCCTTCATGAAGAAAATTAATGACTTTTATTAAAAAGTCTCTCTTACCTTTAAACTGGACACCTTTTTGAGAAATTTATTTCTTTTTTTGAAATTAAAATAAGTGAAGTATTTTTGGCATCCCATCTGAGGGAATTGAAGAGTCATCCCATCTTCTTTGAAAGTATGGCTTTGCTCCAGCATTGTTTATCTCATGTTTATGCCAAACTTATGCTGTCGAAATGACTACTCATTTTGCACTTCGAGGAATGTTGACCTCCTAGTACCATTCTCAATTTTGTGTTTGCAAGATAACACCTAATTGAATTATTGCTACTTCTCAAATCAGACTAGCAAATAGAGTTCAAAGATGAATTTTGGTGTTTTACCAATTTTGCAATTGCTCTATTTTGCACACAGCTGAAAGTCGAATTTGTTCACAGCTGAGTGTATGAATTTAATTTTGTTATGGGCATTTGATCATATCATTCCTAAGGTCTTGGCAACCATTTCCAACGAGTTTCAGATTTTATTTTTGAGTGTGATTTTATGTGGCAAAATCGCCCCTCTCAAGGGTCGTACCATTTAGAGTGCATTGGGAATTGTGATAGTTAAATAATGAAGGCTTTTTAGTGCTATTTCTTCATCATGGCATGGGCACCTATCCTCTAGAGGTGCTTTGCATTCGATTTCACGCAATTCGGAGGTATATTGCTTAAGTTATGAGCATTCGATTATTTTTGCAGTTGTTGATAACTCATTTCCAGAATTGCAGATTTCTAAAATAGCATTATTTCAGTTTGCTTTCTCTATCTTTCTTCATCAATTCTCGTTATGATATGATTCGCAAATATTCTATATCTTGGTGCTTGAAATGTAGTGAAATCCTTGTAATTTGCAGCTCTCTTTAAATTTGTAAAAACTGTTAACAGTAGTACTGTTTCAGTTTATATTTGCTGCATTATCTTTCTAATTTCACATTAAGCACCCCCTGGATGGTATACCACCAGTGAGGATAATTTGAATTGTAAACTCTCTCATACCCACTGTCAAGTGGTGAATCCCCACTCCTAAGTGGATGCCTACCGCAACAGAATAAGTGTTTTAAATTGTAATATTTTCCCCCCACTGTTTGGTGGTAGCGTGGAAAGTTCCTCGTGGCTGGTTATCCGCCTATTTCATTTCAATTCAGCAATTAGCACTCCACCATATGTTAGCACCTCGCCTGTCAAAGGATCTTGAGTGCACATTCTTGGTGTAGAGTTTAGTCTCTCTCTTTCAGTTGTAATCTTTGTAATCTTTGATTCAGTAGATCCTAGGGATCCTCTGACCATATGCCCACCCCTCCTCCTTAAGTGGTTTTAGGGCGCATTCTTGGTTAGAGTTCTTTCGTGCACGTTTTGGGTTATGCTAACCTTATTGGGTGCTTGGTTACATTGTAAATGTACATTGAAAAATCAAAAAATTTGAGAGAGCATATTTCAATCTCCCTCATCGAACAGCATATTTTTCAACCTTTTCCACTAAGGCTTCTTCGTTGAAGCTTTTGAAGCTTAGCTCTAAGCACCTGGTACTAGCCAATCTGCCATTAATGGTTGCGGGGTTCCTAACTTTGTTCCTAAAAAACAAGAATAGACCCACCAGAGTAAAACATGTTTTTTGATGATTCTGACTTGACCAGTGTGATCGTGAAGTCAATTAATCCTATCAAAATCATTTTCAATCATTTCCGGGAAGGTTCTATTTTTGGGGGTTTCCCTAAAAATAGGGGCACGAAACCCTAATTTTCAATTTTTTAGAATTTTAACCATATGTTCCTTGATAGAAACCCACAAAAACCTTATGTTTGGTTTGACCTAAAACAAACTTTTGACGGCATTTTTACATGATTTAGCTCAATTTAAGCAAAATGCCAAAAATTAATTTTGGGTACAACATACAATTATTGCCAATGTTTATAAATTTGACATATATGATGAAAGAATCAATGTAACATAATCGCAACAATATATTTAGGTAGATGATACACGAAGGAGTGGCAAAAAAAAGAACATGTTTTGCGTCCCAGCAATATATTGAGCAAACATGGCCAAAAACACTCCACCCACCACATTTCCTCGTCATAGGTCACAAGCAGCTTCAAATTATACCGCTAAAATATTGCAAACTGAAACTTATTAAAAAAAACACGTTTTTTATGGTTTTATTTTGGTGGGAGGGTTTTCTATGATTTTTGGCCGAATTTTTCACAATTTAAACACAAAAAAATTGCGATTTCAACGATTTTCCCGTTGGTCAACGCCCTTGAAAATATCACATCGCAACACCTACCAAGTTTTAAAAGTCACGATTTTTACGCAATTTATGCTTCTTTTGAAGAGGGTACTTGTTATCGAGACATTAGTTGCATATCTTGTGGAGCTCAATGAGGAAAAACCTCATCAATGAATTGCCTAGTGGCAGATTGGGAGGCCTCTTTGGAAGTAATAAGATGCATACCATGTTGGAGAAGTATCAATGCCCTAATTTGTACAAAGATAGGCATAAATTTATTCAAATATGCAAAACATGTCAATACTATGCAATGCAAAACCCAAGATTCTACAAGCCACCACTAGTGCGCCAAATAGACCTTTGGAGGAACAGCCTATGGATCTTGTCCTTGGATTGCTACAAACACAAATAGGTAATGACTCAATTTTTCTAGTTGTTGACAAATTCTCAAAGACACCATATCTCATTTCCTTGCAAACAACCAAATGATACTTCAAAGGTGGTGAATTTGTTGTTCAATTCAATACTGTGGTAGATAACATTTGTAGATAATATTCAAACCAAGGTTGTCAATCAAAGCCCTGGCAACTTACTAAAATATTTGATGCAAGATAAGGCTACACAATGGGATTGCACATTAGCACAAGTAGAGTGTGTATACAACTCAATGAATAAGTTGACTCACAAGACAGTTCCAAATTGTATATGTGACAACACTCAAGCGTGTCACAAACCTATTAAAAGTGTGAGGAAGGACTTTTTGCATACAAGTCAAGAAGCAACTGTAGGAGAGAAATGCCGAGTACAAGCGCTAGCATACATGAGCAGAAGAGAGAATACCTACTAAAAAGGAGAGTTAGTCATGGCACAACTAAGGAAAGAGAGGTTCCCCAAAGTAAAATAGAACAAATTGAAACTCGGAAAGATTGGTATGCAAGTTTTTGTTATTTTCTAAAACTTCATATGAAATTGAATTGCTACAAGGATTAGATATCTCCTCAATATTCAATATGTCTGATCTATATTATTTTCCTACGCAAAATAATACCATAGATGAAGAAACATCATTGCAAAATAGTATTGACTAGAAGAGATGAATACATAAAAAATAACAAAATGTAATAGCAGAGACTCTTGATGAGTGCATTGCCTAGAAGATCCAACAAAGAGTGTATAAGGAGTCTCTCATTCATCGGAAGAGTAAGGGACCAAAGGAGGAATTGTGGATCACTTAAGCTAAGTAAGTCAACTTGGGTGACCAAATTGTGAGCACCAAGCTCACAAACTTTTCTCCTTAAGTCTCTAACGCAAGAGCATCCTAAGGATCGAGAAATCTTGCATCATGCAAATAAAAATCCTTTATTTTTGTATTTGTGAGTGCAGTAGTCTTTTCATTTATGATTTTGAGTGTGTGTGTGTGTGTGTTTTCAAGAGCCTTAAGAATCATTCTCTATAATGCAAAGACCAATAGTTGAGGTATTGGTGCCACATGGGCACATATGCTATAGCAAATTTTTGCCTTGCAAGAAATGAAGTATGAGCGTTCACAAAACCACAGCAAGCAAAGTGTGTCACTAGGGCCTCACATGTTAGCACACAATCTTGGTCAAGCCATGTAGGATCCAATCCCAACCTTGTAACATGGATATAAGATGAAACCATTTGAAAGTTGACAAGTGGATAATGACAAACAACTTCTCGATTATGTCAAATTGTCCAAATTGCAAAAGGCATTCCAAAAACAACCAAAGCATCAGCAAAAACATAGAGGAAGTTGAAGCATCAAGAGACCTTGGAGCTTTAGTTACAAACCAAAGGTGCAAGGGAAACCCTTCAATTCTTGCACCTGTGGGAAGATTAAACATCACTGTGTCAGCATAAAAGTGGACAGATTCATTTTGGAACGGTTGCTAAAATGATAGCCCTACTGTTAGGCATATTTGGGCTTACAAGGGAATAGATTCTAATGCAAAGAGTCTTTGCAAGTAGACTAAATATTGTTGATCGGCCAGCGTAGATTTTGTGGATGCATACATTTTGGAGTGACCCACATGGCCTATATTCTTTTAAATGTAATAAGATTTCTGTTTTCCAGATTTTTTGTCGTTCCTCCTCCTTTAGTGCTTTCATTGTCACTCTGAGCAACTATTATCTGATTGTTCATTTGACCCACTCGCAGTTTGCATCACATTGTATTTAGAATGACAGATTTATGATCTCTTTATCATCAGATGATGGAAAGAGAATGCCGCAAATACAAAATGACCTTCCTAACTCATTAGCCACTAACAATCTTGGATAATTTTGGACCTGAAAATGCTCAGATCACCTCTAAAGCTGCAATGAATTGTATTATAAAGACCTATTAAGAATTTTATTCTAGTTTTCTTTTATAATAGTCTTTTTGTAGCAAAACTATGAAGGATCATCTGAAACAATTGTAAGTTTATGTATTTTTCAACTAAATTATATATTTACAATAGAAATCAAATGTGTTTTTCCAAAAAACAAGATTGTGTACTTAGGATGCATAATTCATGAGGGGTCAAAACTGATCCACCTAAGATTCAAGGCATCCTAGAGCGGATAACCTTTGAGAATGTCAAAAGATTAATATAATGATCTATACAATTTCTATAGAATATTTGTCAAAGGTTTCAAAAGATTCATGGCACCCCACAATTATTTTACCAAGAACTAAATTATGCATATAAACAGATGCAAAGAGAGACTACTTTCCAACAAATAAAAAAACCTAGTGACTTTCAAATTTGTACACGTTAAGATATTTTGTAATCATCTGTAATGCAATGATGTCTTTCCATAGGGGCAGTTATCATGAGAAAATCAGCAACCAATTGCTTTTGAAAGCAGTATATTAAATTAAAATGAGAACTTACTATGCATTTATGATAAAAACAATTCTGGCTCTCATGAATGTCACAGAAACATTCAAGTTGTATCTGTTGGCAACCCTTCATCTACAGAACAGACTATCAAATCCTAAAATCTATTTTATGAAAAAATCTCGACTGAAACTAGAGAGTAAGAAAGTCTTGAGGATTAGAATTGGCATTCAATAAAGGAAAGGTGCATAAAGTGGTTGTTGATTTTTTGTCTAGGCCAGCTAGTGGTTGACATTATCTACAGATAAACCCTGATGGAAGAGGTATACTCACTGAATATTCCAAGGATGAGAGGGTTCCTGATATGCTTCAAGATGAAGAGAAGGCATACAAAGATGTCATGTTATCTAGCAATATGATTTTATATGAAAACCGCATATTCCTTGTAGCTAATTCTAGCTTCAAAGATGTCTTATCTGAATGCATTCCTCATCTGTTGTGGGTCATATTTGTTTCTTAAAGACTTATAACAACATCAATGTTCAGAAACAAAATCTTGCTTGTAAACTTGACAGGGAGTCAAAGACATAGATATCATACCCTGCCAAATATGCACATGAACATAAAAAAAACTCTTAACAACCCAATAAGCACATATCATGAGCAGGCATTAGGAACAAAGGTTGTGTAATTAAACCTGGCAACTTTCTTGGTTTCCTCATTGGAACAAATTTGGCACCTATTGCTAATGCAATGGGAGGGCCAAAAATAAAACCTCTTGCTTCTATTCCTGCAAAGCATTGCAAAGATCAAAACTATGCCGATCCAAGACAAGAAGTTTCACATAATGCAACCACATTTTAGAAAGCAACTCAATTAAACAATAAAAATTATGAAAGACAGTAAGCATTGATGTATCAAGGCAGACCACAAAACAAAAGGAAAGCTTATTTTCTTAATGACTCGCAATTAAGCACATAAGACATACAATCTCAAAAAAACCGAATTGTTGGAATATTTCCTGTTCAAAAACAACTTTATTCCAATGCAAACAACAAAGGTAGTCTTAATTGAGCAAGGCCGGAATACAAAGACAATATCTTGCTGGCGTTCAGTTGATAAGCAATGAAAGTTCCAGTTATTGAAATAGCAGTTCAAGCAACAAGCCACAAGTCCTCTTCAACCATTGGGGAAGAAGAAAATTTCCACAACTTTCTTCCACTTAACACTAAACATTCACTCATTTCATAGATGTTTATAACCCAAAGCAAAGTTTATCATTTGTACTTCCTGCACATGCTCAATAATTGTAGTTTTGGGTTGTAGATATATCTGTACCAAACAAGAGAGTGAGAGCATGATAACTAGGGCAATAATTATTTGTATGCACTTCTTGGAGTTCCATTTCTGCCATCATGGACATCTAGCAGAAAACTAAAATGGCATTTCAAACACACAAAAAAATAGTGTTTTAATTACAACCTGAAATGTAATGACCTAGTCATTTAAATAACCTTGACATTTTACAAGCAGACTCTTAAAAAGGGTATTTTTCAAGAAAATTAATAGTTTGTCAAACCATCTACAAGGTAGTTACTACATCTAGTTATATCAAAGTGCATCAACAACCTAAAGATCTCTATCTATACACATTGTAAAAAAGCTTTGGCTGCAAGTGAACTTTTATGCAATCGGGTCATCACAACTCAGAAAATACATGCATTCTAAAAATATTCATTTTAATCATACATGAAACAATATAACTTGCTGAATATGATTGGTAGCAACCAAAGTGTTCATCAAAACTACAACTAAAAGGTCATAATAAGGAGCAGATAGAAACTAATCAGTAAATCTTCAGATTATCATTAAGTCTGTGGAATATCATTTACCATTCTAATCAAGTCTTTAAAATATAGTTTTAAGGATTCTTGTATTGTCAATACTATACCAAGTATTCAATCTAACCATTTATCTCTGCATCTACTCCCACCTCAAACAAAAATCGCCAATTCATGATGGAAAAACTAACTTTGTTCAGGAAGGGTCTGCATATCTGTAGGGGCCTTTGGGTTCAGTTGAGGAAACATCTATAATCACATGAGCTGGAACCAAAGCACCCATATGAAAGAATCCAAAATTATGTCTTTTGACTCATCAATCATACCTCATGGCATTGTTGCTAAAGAAGCAGGATTTAAAACAGTTGGCACAACAAATGCTGTAACCAATCACATATAAGCTGGTTGTGGATTGGATGATCTGAATTGCATCCTGGAAATCATCAAATTTCCACTAATTGAGATAACCGACTGTTGTCCTTTAGTTTATGTGACTAAAGAACAGTCTAAGGCATGCTCTTAATTTGACTTAACACTATTTTGAGAGAAATAGGAAAGGCACATATACACAGTCAAATTGAGGAACAGAGGAAGAGGTGAACTGCAGGGCATATCCAAGGACCCATAGTATTGAAAATTTTCTCATAGCAGCAGTGCTTAGGAAACCTTATAAAAGTTTTGAAAGTGTAGGAAATCATACAGCAGTTTCAGATGTGTTGGAAAATGTAACATTTAAGAGAAAACGATATAATCAAGAGTACAAAAAGAAGTTGATTTGGTTCTTCCTCCATTTGTTCATCTAGGAGGCCTTTTGAACTCTCTTTACAATTCATTTGTTTATCCTTAGCATAAATACTCCCCATAGGCATCATGCAAAGGCATTTGAGAAGATTCAGTTCCATGGAAAAGAATTGCCAGGTGGGAATTTTTGAGGTAGGACATAACCAAAAAAAAAGGTTCAGCAATTGAGCATGTCAAGTAATCTACAATAAGCAAGCAAAGAGTGTTGATGTTAATGCAGCCGCAGGAGTCTACTTCTAGGCGCACGAATTCCAAGAAGATAACAAAAATTGAATGTAGCCTTATGGCTATTCAATTTTATATATACTTGAGAAGAGGTGGACTTTATGTAAATAATTAATGATCAATTTTTGGGCCGACCTTCCTTGCTATTTTGTAATTCATTATTTATTAAAGGTGGCCAACCTCTTTGAAGAGTCACCTTATTTTGTATAAATACAAGGTGATGTTTGTTCATTTGAGCATCAAGTTCATTCAGCATAATTCGCATTACAAGCAGAAGTTCGCACTTGAGCAGCAGAGCATCATCTTGCAGCAGCAGGCCGATTTCAAGGAGAAGCATACTCAATTGTATCTTTGCATCTAGGAGAGGTGCTATTATTCATTGTATCAAATTCAGCCATGAGCTGGGCCTGAGTTGTTAGCAGATTTCTGCTCTTATTCTTTCATTATATAAGAGAAATATTTGATGGGTTTTTCTCCCTCAAGAGAAGGGTTTTCCCAGGGTATCTTGTTGTTTTTATTGTCTTATGTATTGCATTTTCTGAGTGTTGTCAGTTGTATTATCTAATCATTAAAACACTAACATGGTATCAGAGCGGGGCTTAGAAAGATCTGATCAGATATGATAGAAATCTATGTCAAAAGAAACGAAGAATGGTTGATGCTCGGATTGGCTTGTGCTAGTATAGTGACGGGAATCATCGGTCGTCAATTCCATTATTAGTTGTAGCCAGAAGTCTGCTACCAGAAGTTGGCTTACATATCGCAGCAGAAACTTCCTTGGACTGAAGCGGATATGGGAGAAAGAGAAGTCATTGATTCACATGTTACTCCTCGATTATAGTTAATCTAAGTCTTCCCATGTGCATACTTGGCATATCGCAGCCCATATTATCTGTCACTGCATTTGTTTGGCATGGGAAATATTGTGATATCTTTATGTGAGCAAGTCTCGGTGACTTCTAGAGCCGACGCTATCCTAAAGGTTGTCTTCATCGGGATCAATTTGGAATTCTACAACAAAAGCAATCGATGTAACTTCTCTAAGCGGGACAAGCTTATCCTTGCTGGTTGAGCCGTAATTGGAGCCCTACTAATGTGTGAAATCGCATTCCTTTTAAACTGGAAATTATCTCAGTTGACAACATGCATAGCATTGTCAACTAATCAAGAAAATCACCTATCTGGGAGTCGGGGCATTACACTTCAGTTGTATAGAAGTTGCTTAATTGTATGAGAAATTAAATTTGGAAAGCACATCTGAGATCTGGGAAGCTTTGGTGCCTTGGTCCTTATCTGTGTTTGGAGATGATCTGTGGGTCACTGCAAACCCCGAAATGTGGCTCCTATGATAGGTGTAAATCAAAGGATGGCATCACTGAAGTAAAGATGGAAGAAAGACATGACAAGATCAACAAAGATGAATGTTGAATTAAATCATTGGGATTAATTAAGGAGACCCTGATTTCATTAAGATAAGTTTTTTTTTTTTTTTTTGGTTATACTTTTGAAATCTAGGTTGTGCAGGTCTGACTTCGTTTATTTGAATTGTTTATGTTAGTAAAGATCACTGGGATAAGATAAGATAATATAATTGAATTTTGTTTTGTGTTGTCTGATCATCGAGTTTATGCAGATTAGATGATGATCCTTCACAATGTTTCAGTCCCGTGAAGATTTCAACTCCAATAGTTGTGTGATCAATTACAATTGAAGTCAAGAGGTTGCATTGAGAGCAGCAACGATCGACGCCTTTGTAAAGGGCGGAGAGAGCAGATATTGTGATCAATCGATCTCTCAGTCTCTACGTACCGGATTCTGACTTCATTAAGATAAGTATTGCATGGTTGAACAATGTTCATGAATCGAGATATAGTTATTAATTCATGCTTTAACATTGAGAGAGTAAATCATGTATGCTTCTAGCAGTGGTATTTCTCTTCGAAATAGTTGAGTTATATGAACTATTAGTAATCTCTTCTTAATGTGCATTAGGATGGACAAAGAGATTGCTTTCAAGAGAAAAGAGAATGGAAACACTGCTTGCAGCCATGAGACTGAGTGAATGGCTGAAGACAACTCTTCCAAGAAGAAGAATTAACCTTCAGTGGGAGTCTGGCAACTCATCAGAAGCAATCTTGGACGAGGAGGTCAGGAGGTTGATGTAAGTACTCGGAGATTCAGAGGGAGTCTACATTGCAGAGGAGGTTGAGTACAGCCGAGGTAGAGTGAATTGCAGCTTGTGGGCAGCTCGTGAAGCAGTGTGGCTTCGTAAGCTCCTTGCAAGATTGTTTGGACAATCAATGGAGCCTACTATCATTCATTGTGATAACTAGAGCTGTGTGAAGCAATCTGTCAATCCTGTGTTTCATGACAGAACAAAGCTTGTTGAGATCAAGTACCATTATATCAGAGATATGGTATTGAGGAAAGCTATACAGTTGAGGTATATCAGCACTGATGAGCAGACGACAGACATTCTCACCAAGCCTCTCTCCAAGATGAAGTTTGTGCACCTTCGAGAAAAGCTTGTTATGGTGGAGAATACAGCCTTGACGAAGAAGGAGTCTCAGTATCAGTGATCCTCTTTAATGAGTTCTTCTCTGAGAGAAGTTCGAGGTGAAATCCCTTGGTAATGAGTTCTTCTCTGAGAGAAGTTCGAGGTGAAATCCCTTGGCTATGAGTTCTTCTCTCAGGAGAAGTTCGAGGTGAAATCCCTTGTTTCCACCCTTTGGGAGAGCCATGGTGGAAGTCATGTGTGTGACTCCATAACAGCATCACGTGAGGGAGTCCGTGATGATTTTCTTGTACTTGTGTTTCACCCTCTGGGAGAGCCATGGTGAAAGTCACGGTGAGGTGACAACATCACATTGAGTGATGAGCACTTGTACATACCATCTATGAAGGTAGCCATGATGGTCTATATCACGATGAGGTGATATCTTATATGCTTTCACGATGAGGTGAAAAGCTCCTTTATTACAATGGTGTTGATCGACATCATGATGAGGTGATATGTCTTGTGCAGCTGGAAGTATTCCTCCCTAGCTGAGAGGGAGTGTTGATGTTAATGCAGCCATAGGTGTCTACTTCTAGGCGCACATATTCCAAGAAGATAACAAAAATTGAATGTAGCCTTATGGCTATTCAATTTTATATATACTTGAGAAGAGGTGGACTTTATGTAAATAATTAATGATCAATTTTTGGGCCGACCTTCCTTGCTATTTTGTAATTCATTATTTATTAAAGGCGGCCGACCTCTTTGAAGAGTCACCTTATTTTGTATAAATACAAGGTGATGTTTGTTCATTTGAGCATCAAGTTCATTCAGCATAATTCACATTACAAGCAGAAGTTCGCACTTGAGCAGCAGAGCATCATCTTGCAGCAGCAGGCCGATTTCAAGGAGAAGCATACTCAATTGTATCTTTGCATCTAGGAGAGGTGCTATTATTCATTGTATCAAATTCGGCCATGAGCTGGGCCTGAGTTGTAAGCAGATTTCTGCTCTTATTCCTTCATTATATAAGAGAAATATTTGATGGGTTTTTCTCCCTCAAGAGGAGGGTTTTCCCAGGGTATCTTTCTGTGTTTATCGTCTTATGTATTGCATTTTCTAAGTGTTGTCAGTTGTATTATCTGATCATTAAAACACTAACAAAGAGGACATTGTAGAGGTGCTATCAAAAGCTACAATGCACTTGAAGGCTCAAGCTAGGCAATTGGCTATGTTGGTATTTTAATTTGTCCCTTTCAAGACTAATTAATGTAGATGTTGTGTGTGGAAATCTTCTCTTCAAATTTGCAGAGGAAGATCCCTGATCTAATCTACTTTCTAAAATCTAAGACCAAGATTTTAACACAATATTATCTTTTTAGAATTTTGCATAAGAACAAGACATTCAAAGCAAACTTGAACAATCTAGATTGTCAGAGATAGGAGCATGAGACTTAAAGTTCTCTACTTCACCATGAAGATATTCTATTAATACCATACAAGCATAAATCAGGAAAATTTCAACTAATGGTGAAACAAAAAATTTCCCAATTTTTTCCCTATAAAAAAAATAAATTTTCTGAAAAAAAAAACGTTGACCACTGATTTTGACCCATTTTTCCCAATTCTCACCAATTTTTTTGAGTTGAAAATGTTGGATTTCACCTACCCACCTAATGGAGTTGTCAATAGGGTTTTTTCCTGCGATTTTCGTGTTGTTTTTTTACAGCGTAATTAAGGGTGCAGTTGCAGGGAGATTTTATTTCCAGTCTATGCCCTTGGGTTTACTGCAGCTTGTTAGCTTCAACGATAGATTTTTTTCAGATCTATGCTTTTAGCTTTTCAATTGATGGTATTTTTTGGCTGTTTGTAGCTGCAATTCGTTGGTCTTTTAAACATTTTCTAAATCAATGTCTTTAAAGTTTTAAACTGTTTAAACATTCAATCAAGTTATAAATTAAATTAAAAAATGTCTATAAAATGTTAAATTAAAAAATGTCTATAAAATGTTAAATTAAAAAATATCATATAGGCACAAAGAATGAAGAGATATACAACATTTAAATGTTACATTTTAGCTTTCGTATCCCCATAGCTGATATGTTCAATGTGCAGCTGAAGGATGAGATAGATGATGCCATTGGCAAGTTCTTCTTTGCCAATCGCATCACATTTCATGTAGCTCAATCTCCTTATTATAGAGAGATGATGTTAGTGGTAGCAAGGGGAGGACCATCATATGTGCCACCAGGTGAGACAAAATTGAGGACCACGATCTTGGATAAGAACTATTCCAAGATCAATGTGTTGATGGAGAAAATGAAGAAATGTTGGGTGAAGACCGGATGCAGTATAGTCAAGGATGGGTGGACAGACGTTAGTCATCATCCACTCATCAATATCATGGTTACATGTACAGAGGGCCCATACTTTCTTAAGGCAGATGATTGTATAGGGCATCGCAAAAATGCTGATTTTCAGTTTCGGGTCCTCAAGGAGGCTATTGAGGAGGTTGGGCCACAAAATGTGGTCCAAGTAGTGACAGATGCAACACATGTGTGCAAAGCTGTAGGGAAACTTGTTGAGGCAGCTTACAGACATATTTGGTGGACTCCATATTGTGTGCATACCATGAACAATGCACTCAAGGACATGGGGAAGATTGAGTGGATCAGAGCATTGGTCAATGATGCTAGAGATGTGCAATTATTTATCTACAACCACCATACTTCACATGCACTCTTCAGGAGCTTCTCTAAGGAGGATTTCTTGAAACCTATTGAGATCATGTGAAGAGCCCAACTAGCTCCAACTCAACCAATGACATTTACTGAATTGTTTTTGTGTTTTTGTTTGTTTTAGAAGAATTTTAGACAAGTAGAGAGGTGCGCCAAGCATAAAATGGTGTCAAAACTCAAATTAAAGCAAAAATTAAGAAACTGCCATCATAGTAAGATGTATTCAACTACTACAGATAGATTCTGAACAATAGACATACCCGGAAACCTCCAGATTAATTAAATAAAGCAGATTTGTACATGGCAGGCAAGAAATGTTGAAACTAGTGAAAAGCTACGCCCATCTCCAAAAATGGATTTTTTCCACGCAGTAGCGGAATCAAAACCCTCAAGAAGCCAAGGCACCCAAGATGGTATCAAAGAACTGGCCAAAAGAGAGGCGTTTTAGGTTTTTACTTCACACGCCCTTGCTTGAGAAACACGCCTTTTTGAAGAGAAAGTACAACCCTTTGAAGGAGATGTACGACCTCAACCTCCACTATAAACCGGTGCCTGCTGGATGATGAAGATGGCGTCCAATGATCAAATCCCTTCCTTGTTATTGAAGAAAAACTGATGAAATATAAACATACAATCTTTGATGAAGCTCAAATAGACTTCTGAATTGAAGCCCTCTCAATAGCACAAATTCAGTTGGTATTTCACAACCTCAAGCATGCAAATCCCTGAAGAATTTTCGCTCTCCAATGGAAGAAATATCATGTAACCCTTGTCTCAGACAAATGTAGAGAGAACCAATTTTGAAGCAAAGTCAAATAATCATAACATAATGAGGTCGAATTGCTTCATTTGCCTTATAACCCCAAAAAAAAGCACGACTTCCAAGAAGTAACGCCACTTTGCCATTAAAATACATTTAAAATATATTTAATATCTTTTCAATAGTTGGGCGCCCAAAATAAATCACTTAAGTGATTTGATTTTCACTTTATAACACTTAAGTCATTACTTTATAATATTTAAAGTGGCTTTTAATTATTATAAAGTCAAATTATAACTTTATAATATTAAATGACGTAACCACTTAAATATTAATATCTCCCTCAATCCTCAATGTTTGACGTGTCGTCTGAAGCTAGCGAACACTAAACTGCAAAGGCCTGCACTGAGCCCAACACTAAACTGAAGGGGTGGAAATGCCAATATCCACCATTATCTGCCACTGAGACGCCCTATCCATACTTGTTAGCCTACGAGGATCCAAGTGATAGGCTAACCTCTCGAACTCTGATGCTCACGAAAATGTGGGCATTACAATCCACCCTCCCTGAAATTGCTTGTCCCCAAGCAATCTCCACTGCAAAGAAACTCCATACCTTGGGAGGCCAAAATAGAGGAACTGTGAAATGTCCCACCCTTTGCAATCAATGCTCAATCGAATACCAGGGTCCCAGACAACTCTGTAGAGTGCCCAACTACTTGTCCACCGCACCCTGTGGAAAGATACTAAATCATGCTCAACACTACTGTGAACAACTACCATGACGAAGAGCAATCTACCAAACAAAATGATCCCTAGATCCCAATACAATCTGAACTCACATCCATCTGCTCTATGGAGATAGTAATAACTGAAAGTGCCCGCAACACCACAACAATCTCCACCCTTTGCTGACTTCCTATAGATGTGCTGACTATCCCTCATAGGTGTTGAATGATGTGTGATCGCTCCTCCTAGGTTGCTGATATGAAACGGAACAGCACCCTCAAAACTGCAAGGCCAACCTATGGGGATGCAAAAGATACCAATAGGTTCATAGGATGATAGAGTATCATCCCTATACCGCTCTCTCGTGGCGAGGAAATATTGTAACTCTCCTCAAAACTCATGTGTACCAATGACACTAGTGGCTGGTCCACTAAGTGTGTGTTCAACTTCTTTATCCAGCTCCACAACTTGAGCCTTTATTGGGCTCTCAACTAGAGGTAACTCAAAAGACACAAGATGCATGTTGTGTATGCCAAAAGAATTTCCTGAATCACACATAGTTGCATATTCTTCATGTTGGCTTATCTCAAGACGCTCCTCCTTTGCATGCTCAACATCTACACATCCCTCCCTTGGAAGAATTAGAGATTGAAGATGTGACTCTCTTTGTTTCTTTGCTTGATCGAACTTGTTGCAACGTTCCTTAACTTCCTGCAAATGTTGTTTTGCATTGGCAGCCAACATCTTTGCTTTTTTAGCTCTTTGTAGCCACCCATCACACAAAACTTGTGTTTGGCTCACATCTTCTAAGGTCTGATATACAAAATCAGACTTGTTGTGACTTAAATCAGCAATGCATTCCTCATTAATGACACCCTCATCTAGCGTGCCAATAGTAGGAGAACCTTCCACAATATTTTCTTCATTCTTGGCACTAGTATCATGAGTGACAATACCCAATGTCACTCCCATAACATCTTCATGCTCAAGTGGGCAACTGGTGTCATAAAAATCAGTCTTGTTATCAAGACTGATAACAATTTCTTGAACGCTGATAATGTCCACTTTCTCCTCAAATTTGTCCCTTTCCTCCATACTGATAAGGTTATCTGCATTAGTGTTTGCTTTCTTTTTCTTTGCAAACAAAGGATCCAAGATTTCCGGATGTTGTAGAAGCCTTGTTAAATTCTTATCATAGTTTTGAACAACCTGCATGAGCTCTGGCAAGAGTTCTTGTATAGACTTCACTTTACCCAAAACCACCAATCAACTGCAGCAGCTATAGGTGAGTGTTGATGACTCAAATGTATCAAGTGTGTGCATAATAAAATTTAATTTCCAACCCAATAGGGTGGCAGGAAACCGCTTTGATACCACTATAAAGAGCCCAACTAGCTCTAACTCAACCACTGACGTTTACTGACTTGTTTTTGTGTTTTTGTTCGTTTAGAAGAATTTTAGACAAGAAGTAGAGAGGTGCGCCAAGCATAAAATGGTGCCAAAACTCAAATTAAAGCAAAAATTAAGAAACTGCCATCATATTATGAAGTATTCAACTGCTACAGATAGATTCTAAACAATAGACATACCCGGAAACCTCCAGATTAATTAAATAAAGCAGACCTGTACATGGTAGGCAAGAAATGTTGAAATTGGTGAAAAGCTACGCCCATCTCCAGAAATGGATTTTTTCCACACAGTAACAGAATCAAAACCCTCAAGAAGCCAAGGCGTCCAAGATGATATCAAAGAACTGGCCAAAAGAGAGGCGTTTTAGGTTTTTACTTCACACGCCTTTTTGAAGAGAAAGTATGGCCCTTTGAAGGAGATGTACGGCCTCAACCTCCACTATAAACTGGTGCCTACTGGATGATGAAGATGGCGTCCAATGATCAAAGCCCTTCCCTATTATTGAAGAAAAACTGATGAAATATAAACATACAATCTCTGATGAAGCTCAAATAGACTTTTGAATTGAAGCCCTCTCAATAGCATAGATTCAATTGGTATTTCACAGCCTCAAGCATGCAAATCCCTGAAGAATTTTTGCTCTCCAATGGAAGAAATATCCTATAACCATTGTCTCAGACAAATGCAAAGAGAACCAATTTTGAAGCAAAGTCAAATAATCATAACATAATGAGGTCGAATTGCTTCATTTGCCTTATAACCCCAAAAAAGCACGACTTCCAAGAAGTAACGCCACTTTGCCATTAAAATACATTTAAAATGTATTTAATATCTTTTCAATAGTTGGGCGCCCAAAATAAATCACTTAAGTGATTTGATTTTCACTTTATAACATTTAAATCGTTACTTTATAATATTTAAAGTGGCTTTTAATTATTATAAAGTCAAATTATAACTTTATAATATTAAATGACATAACCACTTAAATATTAATATCTCCCTCAATCCTCAGTGTTTTGATGTGTCATTTGAAGCTGGCAAACACTGAACTGCAAAGAACTGCACTGAGCCCAACACTGAATAGAAGGGGTGGAAATGCCAATATCCACCATTATCTGCCACTGAGACCCCCTATCCATACTTGTTAGCCTACGAGGATCCAAGTGATAGGCTAACCTCTTGAACTCTGATGCTCACGAAAAAGGGCACATTACAGATCAGATATGCATCCTATTTCATTCTTTTGGTGAGAATGATTGAGTTGCAAGAGTCACTACAAGTCATGGTTATGACAGCAGATTGGAATTGGTGGGCCAAGTCCAACACAGAGCAGGGGAGGAGGGTGAAGGATACAATGAGTGATGCAAAATATATAGTCTCCATCATTGCTCCAATTTTCCAGGTCATTAGATATGGGGATACAGATGCACCTAACCTTGGAGAGATGTATGAGTGCATTGATTCTATGCTTGACCAAATGAGGGTTGCCATGCGAGATAAGGACCCCATATTAGCATTCTACAATGAACGCATTCAGCCAATCATTCATCTAATATGGGAGAAGCTCAACACTCCCTTGCACATGGCTGTCTATGCATTGAATCCTAAGTGGTACAAGACTAGGCCTGGTAGAGTTACACTGATACAAGATGCTGAGGTGAAGGCAGAGTTCTTCAAGGCTATTGAGAAGATGTATGATCCTATAGATGCCAACACGATTCGCACTAAGTGGACCAAATTCGCCACTCTTAGAGGTTATTCTGATGCAGCCAAGATGGATATGGAAACTATGGCATAGGAGGACCCAATTTTGTGGTGGATTTGCCATGGATTGAAATCTTTGACTACCAATCTAGCCATTTGATTGCTATCTCAGGCTTCTAGTTCTTTAGCTACTCAGAGGAACTAGTCTACCTATAGCTTCATCCACTCTCTTAAGAGGAACAGACTTACCTCTAGGAGAGCAGAGAAGCTTGTGGTTGTACATAGTGGCTTTGCATCTCATTGACCGCAAAACACTTGTGTACAAAGAGAGTCCAGCAACACGATGGGATGCAGAGCCAAAGGAGCCAACACAGATTGACAAGGATGCTACAACTTTATATGTAAGGCTGGTTGGTATTAGTTTGGCGAAGCTTGACCATTGGGAGTCCAGTAGTTCAAGTGATGAGGAGTTTGGGGATGATTAGAGGCCTCCCTTAACTACATTTTGACATTTTGTACTTATTTTGATATCATGCTACTCATTGTAACCATCTTTATGATATTTTCGATATAATAGAAATCTCCAATTTGACATTTTCATTTGTCAAATTTTATTTAGTATTCAAGTATTTAAAATTTTAGTATTTAGTATTTGCAATTTTGCTAGTTTACTTATTTGCCAAAGTTTCATTTGAAATGTAATTCTTATACATCTTTTTATAACTAGTTTTTTAAGTACTAAATGTATATCAGCGCCACCGCCTCGTCGTCATCCCCCCGCCGTCCCCAAACTTAGGCCTTGGTCCCCCATTCCTATGTCCCTGCATCCCCCCATCAAGAAACTCTGTGGAACTTTGGTTTATTAGGTGTTGTTAATATGAGGACATGTGGCGAAATACATCAACGACATGTGTCACTCTCTCCCACACATGGGTAGTTGAGTTACACACCCTCTTTTGGCTTGTTGTGCCACCTCTCATAACAACTATTTTGTCCTTACCTGAGTAGGTTATTGGGTAGTTGGGTTTCTCACCCTCTTTTGGCTTTATGTGCCACCTCTCAAGACCTCTCTTTTGTCTTCACCTAAGGAGGTTATCCCAGATATTTTGGCATTTACCAAGTAGGTAATACCTCCCACCTTTTATGGGCAATAGGAGTTAATGCACCTCTTGGATGTATATGCCCTGTTTTTGCTATCACTCTACTCTCACCTTCACTAGTTCGGTGATAGCTCGGTGAGAGTATCGAAAGTATTTTCAAATTTCTCTTTCTTTGTCTCTAATTTCTCTCTTTCAAAATTCTTTCTCCATTCCACTATTTTGATATTCAATCATTTGTTGACTAGGGTGCATGTGATCTATGACCAACACCAGATCCTAGCTTGATTCTCACTTCTTGAAGAATCTAACATTCCTCAATGGATTTTCATAAGGATCATTTTAAGATTGTGTTTTCAAGTTTTTGAAGAAAATTGAGTCATGCATGTATGCATTGTTTTCCATGCCACACTCATTGGTGAATGTGATGAGCCTAGGATGAATGTACTAGAGAGGGTTATGGGAGTGGCTCCCTACGTGTCCCCTACCCAAAGTGGCTTGTAGGCTGATCACAAGTGGGGAGTTATTTTATCAAGTGAAAACTAATGAAACACAGATAATTAATTAACAAAGATAATGGATGCCCTTATCATGCCTTGAGTGCTAGTACAAACTAAGGATGTTTGGGAAGACATGTCAGCTCGAGGAACTTGGGTCTTGTAAGGTCAAGTACCCTCATTTGTATGAGAGAGGAACTAGATTCTGTGTGTAACCATACCAGTGAGCATCATGATGACACTCCCTAACTAGCTCTCTAGCATCTTATACTAGTGTCTAGCGTGTATGTGCTCTGACATTGGTAAGTTGGCCAAATGATGATCCTTGTGCTTTCCCAATGGCAAGTTACTCAGTGATGATCTTGTGTTGCACCATTGGTGAGTTTTCCCAATGAGGATTATGTGATGTGACATTGGTGAGTTTGCCCAATGAGGATTATGTGATGTGGCATTGGTGAGTTTTCCCAATGATGGTTTTGTGATATGTCGTTGGTGTTTGTGCCCAATGAGGACTTGTGTTTGATTCTAATTGTGATTGATCCATCTTGTGATATTAGATGAGTGCTTTATATATGTGTATATTGAGTGTATTCTTCGTGTATGGCATGTAAGACTTCTCCCAATGTGTTTGGTGTGAGTGTGTGCTTGTGGGTGCAATGCTAGGGCATTTTGTGGTGTTTGGCATGTTCTAGGAACCAAACCCTAGCTTGAGTTTGCTCATTGGCCAAGACACCAATGCCTCTATAGTGACTCTAACATGATGACAGTGGTGCCAGTGCTTGGGAGCTAGTGTCCTGCTTAGGTTCTAGTGTCCCTTCTAGGCACCAATGTCACATTTGGGCACTAGTGTCCAAAGTTGTTCTATTTTGCCTTCGTTCGTTGTTCAAAGGGTCTTCTACTCCTTTCTTGGGGAAACATTGTATACGAAAGTTGCCCCCCTTGGTCTTGTGAGTTTTCCCATGATGTTGTTTCATCGACGAGTGTCATACATCAAGATTAATGGCATCTCCTTGCCCTGGAAAGTGTGTAGTTTCTTGGAAGTGATTCGTCGTCATTCCAATTAGTGGAGAGTTTGCACCTCCTGGTTAGGAAACTTCTTATGAAGGTTGTCCTTTATGTTCAATGTTGTGACTGTGTTTGAGTGGAGATTGGAGGTTGATGATTCCCTCATCCTATCCTAGAGAGGTGTTGTGAGAGAACGCGATCATGGATTACTAATTGATCATCGTGCAGCTGTCTTCCCCTCTCTCTTAGGTTCATCGTGGTGGATTTATCCTGTGAGTGTTAGTCTTTCGTTCTTTCCACCTTGCTTGTGTAATGGTTAGGTTACTCTTGTTGTCGTTGTCATTGTGTTGTTGGGTTTCACACGACACTTGTGTGCACATTGTTGTGCAAGTGCGACTTGTTATCGCATTAACGACATTGTTGTCATTTCAATAGTTGTTCTGTCAGGTTTTGATCTAAGCGTGTTGGCTTGGGGCACTACATGGTGTGTCAGCACTGTAAAGCATTACAAGGCTTCTTGTAATAGTATTTTATTTAATGTGTTAAATATTTCTTATTAGAGATGGATTATTGAAGTAGATTTATGTTGTGTGATTGTCTCTTGAATCTCTAATTTGTACATGTGTGCATCTCTAGTTCCAATTGTTGATTTATGAAAGAATCCATTTCCTCTTACTAACTTTGATTTTGATTTCCAATACATACGCACCAATGTGAATGTTGAAATGATCAATCTTTCAACTTAATTGTATTTCTCTTGTTCCTCTTGGTATTTTAGGAGTAAATTAGGTTCTACCTGCTTGTATAATTCAAATTTATAACATGTTAAATCTTTTGTGGGCTCAAGTTGACAAACATTCAGAGAATCACACACGTGTGATCTTTAAGTTGCACATGCATATGTAAAGTTAAGGGGATTCAATTCAAGGAATACAAGCCTATTTGAGATCATTAGTTTGCATGTGCAATCTTGTCTTTATTTGCTTAATAGAAGTATTTAGTTATGTCCATAGTGAAAAAGTATAGTGGATGTTTCATCCCAAGGACTAGTCCCTATGGGGATGCCACTCAAAGAGATGGCAATGGGGAGTTTTGCCCCTATCCCATCGTTCCCAAGACATAATTGTTTCAAGAACAAGAAATTCACTCAGGGGACATGTCCCAAAGGGAAAATGGCCATGGTTGTGTACATGTTGTGATTAATAGGTTCACAAAAATGATAATTTTGATGCCATACAAGAAAGGCATCCTTACAAAAGACACTAAAAAGATGTTCATTGAAAAATTTTCAATCAATTTCAGTCTACTACAACCATTGTTTCAAACAAGGACAATAGGTTTCTCAACTAGTTTTAGTCTTCAGATATGCATGTTGGACAAGGATGACAAGATCCATAGATAGATGAGCAGTCATAGGTTTTCAACTACATGTTGTGCACATTCTCCAGATGTACCACTTAAAGCATCCCTACACATGGGATGAGAACTTGCCCTATATCCAACATAGCTACAATCGAGCTCTCCATGCTTCCACTAGACACAATCTATTCCAATTCTTCCTTTGAGTTTCAACCATTAGCACCAATTGCTGTAGCATTGTTTGTTATGTTAAATGAGGTATCACCAAATGTAGATAAGGAATTGGATAAGGCTACTAGATTTGTCAAAAAGGATTTGACATAATCAGCAAGTTGTTCATAAGATCTTGCAACGAACCACTGAAAAACACAGCCAATGACTTGAACATCATGTCCCTCATCTATTCTAAGGGATGCAACCTATGCATACACCTAATGTTACATTCCCTCTGACTTGAACAAGCTTAAGACAATGGAATTATGGTCGTTATGTTAGTTACAAGTATCTGCTTTCATGGGAATATGAATTTGAGAATAAAATAATTGCTTTACATGTTGTAACCATAATGGAAATGATTTCTTATATATGCATGCGAATGATTATTTTATATGTGAGTGATTTTCTTATACTTTGAAAAAATGAGTTCATGTGAATATATTAAATGCGCATTTAATTAAACGTTGAGAACAATCTTACCACAATTCGTGTCAGTGGATGCAGGATCGTCAACGCCAAGGGGAAAAGGAAATATCATCAGGGAGAGGACGTGGTTAACAAGGATCAGTTTATCATCAAACCTCGAGTCAGTATAAGACAATGTATTGAAGTAGCAACTTGGCCATAAGCAATTAAATAAAGTTATTGTTATATAAGTCAATTTTAAATATATATATATATATATATCAATAATCATTTTTGATAAAGAAATTGCTAAAGGTTATATAATATTAAATTAATAATAAAAGATACCATTCTAATACCATCAAACTAAATATAAAACTTAAATAAGGCATTAAGGAAAAATTAATTGAATAGAATGTGGAGTCATTGGTTTTAGTCGACAATAGTCTCCCCCGCCATTCTCCATCACGCCTCTAGTTGAAACGGCCAAGGGAAGCCATGCAGTCAGGGGCTCTTGTAGTCTTGTCAGGGGGGGGGGCGGGTCCTTTGGGGGATTCGCGTTATATTGGAAGGATTTTCTTTTCATTCCTCTCTTTTTCTCACTTCTTCTACACGACTCATTTTGTTCTCGGCATTCACCATTGATTATACTCTGAATTCCAAACGTTCTTTCCTGAAGCGATTTTCATCTAGTCTTGGCTTCTACAATCAATACCCTCAACCCTGGTCGAGCTTGTCCATTGTTCTCTTCCTGTGCTTTCCAACTTGAAGACGGTTTCTATGGCGGCAATCTTGGTCTGTCATTGTCAGGCTTAGGTGGAAATCGGGTTCGAGTCCAGGTCTTTAGCATCATCTGTTTGGAGAATACAGAGCAGGCTTTATCAAGTTAAAGAGTTCTTTTCCAAGCACGTAAAAATATTTTGCAAGTTTGTAACCTAGCTACGCTAGTAATGTGTTGTTTTGGCATTTCTCATGAATTAATAGTAATATCAAGAGTTCTTGTCCTGCTAAAAGTATTAGAAGAACTCGTATTTCTTTGAATGAACCTTACATTGAATGAATATTAGATGAGTAAATCACTTTGAACTCTCTCTGTCTTTTTTGTTCTGAAAGTGATGTGAATACTAGTCTGACTGTCATTAAAAATGCTCCATGCTCTATTCCTTCATGTCTAAATTGAACATTCTCTCTCTCTCAATTCTATCTGCCCAAATTTATTTGAAACAAGACATTTATATTCTCCTTTTACTAAAAGCCCTGAAGCTATTCTTTTTCTGAAATTCATCTGAATGGTACATGGCAGAATTTTTTGGCCAGACATCAATTTAAACTGATTTGTGAGCAACTTTTAACTGAGAAAGACAAAGTGTACCTTCCTTAACTTTGAATTAGAACCTATTAATCTCTATTAAGGTGAAAGGGAATTTTGGTAGGGGTCTCGTAAATCTTGCTTCATCTCTGTAAATCTGTAAGGGAACTTTTCCTGATTGAAAACTAATGTCGCAAGTTGAATCCGTGATTGTAATTAAAAATAATAATAATAAAATAAAAGCATCAAATGTCGAGCAAGAGTGAGTGCTCGCGGCACAAGAGTGCCAGTATTGATAAAATCCTTGGCCAAGGTACTATGCTAGTTGAGCATTTGTCAGCCATCAAGTACCAGATATACCCCTGGTCAGAGTGGTCTTTCTAGTTGGGAGTTACCCATATGGAAGGATCGATCAGGTGGTATAGGTCCTTGACACCAAGCTCAAAGGCATGATGATAAATTGTGATCCTTGCTGACTACCCTCGTGAAGGGATAGGTTTCTTCAGTAGAAGAAACACGGGAGGCTAGTAGGTCTTCGGATGGGCGGTAAAGCCCTTGATAATATTACCTTTTTCCATGATGACAGAGTCAAGCTCAAGCTTTTCAGCCTCTTAACTATATCTTCTTGAAAACCCTTCTCTCTCTTAAAATCTCTGAAATGTTTACTTAGCATGTTAATTGTTTAGTTGTATTTAATGTTCTTGTTTTTCAAGAGTAAAGAAAAGTTAGTTAAAGTTCAATGGAATTCTCAGTTAAATAGAAATCTGTTAGTCGTTTCTTTCAGCTGAATCTGTTAATAGAAAGTTAGTTGAGAAATTGAATACATTGTATTTATTTAAAATTTGTTAAATTATTTTCTTTTTGTTCCTAATGCAAAGGAAACCTTAGCCTGGAAACCAGTTAGTTGCTTTTTCAGTTGAAAGCTGGTAGTTAGATCCCTTCCTTTAACTGTAGATTTGTTAAGAGTATTACACCTAAAAAAAGAAAGACTTCAAGGCCCAAATAGGAAACTTAGGCCTTCATGATATGGTCTATACACCATCACCAAGGAGGAGCATGATAATGCATTTGAACCCAACTTGCCATCCTATCTTGGGTTGCATATAATGTTCAGTACACAATCACATCAGCCATTTCTTTTGCCATTATTGGATACATTACTTGTTGATACAACTAAAGAGCATAGAATTAACCCTGACACTAACACTCCAATCCATACATATCAGGTAATTAACACATTAATCAAGGAGGAGGAATCATCAAATTCCACTCTATCATGTAGTGAAGGGAAGGTACTTTCTACATTAGGGTAAGTGGTTCACCAAGGACCAAATTAATCAAAAATTTCCTCATCTTGTGCAGAAACTAGGAGCTATTGGGCCCATTACTTCTCAAGTAGAGATGAATAATCTAAAAGATATCTTAGGCCATCCAAGTACAAGTTTTGGTCAGATTTCAATAAATTTCTAAAACTCTCTCTTTTTCTGTATTTTTCTAAATTTTGTATTTTGCATTTTTTAAGCCCTTTGAAGCAAAACTGGCAATGCAACTGTCTGTGCTTATGCTACAGAGCAAACTGGATTGTTTAGTTCATAATCAAAGATTTTCATTGCATATACAAGATTTGAATTTCAAGTAATGGACTAGGAATTCTAACCTTGACAAGAAAGGGTATAAAAATTAAATAACTCCAAAAAAAATAATCAGTTTCCTAATAAATTTGTTCTTATTGGACAATCTTCTTCAACTTCCACAGAGTACAGAGGTCACTACCAACTGTGACTCTTCAATTCTCACCAGGAACCCTAATTAACTATTTTTATTATGTTCTCAATTTCTTGCATTGTAAAACTATATAATAGCTAGAGTTGAAGCAATTAATCATTGTAGAAGGCACACACCTCTCCTATAGAATTTGCTTGTTTTTTATAATTTCTTAGTTGAAATAAGAATCTACTTTGTTCAACTATTTAGCAGTTGTCAATGTTGTTTTGTTGGAGTTTCTTCAATTGTTGTTTATAATCATTAAGTTCCTCAACTAATGTATTGTCTCCTAAATTACCAACTTTATTCAGGTCAGAACAGGTTTTCTTATGCCTTGTATGCATTTGCTAACATATTTTGCATTTGCACCTATATTAGATTATTGGCAAGGAACTGCAGGCTCTTTGGTTGCAAAGCTCAACCATGAGCAAAGATAGAAAAATTAAGAGTTAAGAGGACTGAGAAAGATGGTGCGGCAATTGAGATAGAGAATTAAGAATTCCCCATGAGATTGACAAGTCTTGAACATTTTTTTGTGGTCATCATGGAAGCATTGCAACAAGAATAGTCAATAGGAGAAGAGATTTTATGTTCCAAAAAGATCACAATAAAATGAAGAGAGAAGAGTATATTCAACAAAGGAGACCAACCTCTACCAATAATGCACTCACCATGAGTACAATATGCACAGTAAGTGCTCCTCCATCTACTCTTTGTTCCAATTAAGTATTAAACAAGCCCTATGGTAGTTCTGAGAGGCAAACTACAAAATTGACTCTAATTAGTTGTTTAAAATGGAATATGACAGACAATTGTCTTGGATAGTGTTGTCAAGGGATTATAAATCGCATAGAGGGTGAAGAAAATGCCTCCATATGCAGCTTTAGAATATTCTGGCAGCAAAGACAGAGTTGGAGTTCTAAAACAGCTTAAGCAAGGCAGCCTTGCAAAGACAAGGAACCCAAGACATTATCCCAATAAACTCAGTCTAAGAAAGGTGATGGCATCATTCCTTTTGTGAAATCTAATGAAGAATAGTCTCCAAAAATGGAACAGATTTTTAATGAACAGGAAAATAACATTAAATAAAAATCTATGCAAGCTAAACCATCTTGAGTTTAATGTGCATCTGCCTAATTTTGAACTTAAGGATTCAAGTTTCTTTTTGGATATCAAATAAATGCCCTTTGATATTGATATTTCTACCAGAGGGATCCTGCATTGTACTTGCAAATGTGGATGTACAACAATTTGGTTAAGAGAGCCAATTGATGACAAGGTTGTAGTCAACATGGTCCCCTTTTCCTCCTCCAAAAAAAAATGAGATATGACGAAGTCAATATCATCAACACCCACAATACATTGGGGCAATATGACAAAGTAAAGGCTACCTCTACAGGAAAGATTCTTTCCTATTACTTGAGGGTTGAAGACCATTGCCACTATGTATTAAGTATAGAGAAAGATACTAGCTATAACATGATCCTAGGCAATCTTTAATTCACAAGATAAAGGTTATCCCATCCACCCTTTTCTAAAAGCATTATTCTCCATCTAGGACAAGAGTATGTTGCTAGGGGATCACAATTGAAAAGAAAGGAAGAAGGAAACAGCAAAAGAAAAACAAAACCTGATGGCAAAAACATAATTCTCCTTATCATTCACAATCTTCTCTCATTTCCCCTCATTTGATTGGGACATCTTTTGAACTAAGTCTAGCCAATTAAGATGACAATATCTAATTCTCTTTCTTCATAATTAGTGTGGACCAAAATTGATCTTTTGCCCATTGCAGATTCTGCCCTATACACCACATTCCCTAAATGACCAATCCTTCACAAGCCAAAGAAATTTGGAGACAATGTCTAGCAGGAGCCAATCTAGTCTTCCTCATAAGTTAAGAACTGAAAAAGAACATCAAAGAGGAAAAGAAAAGAAGTTAGTTGTTATTTTAGTTGCACCTTGTACAACTAAATTTCAGTCATGTACATAAGCATAACATAAACAAATGATATGCATTGACAAAAATAAAATATCACAAAAATTCATAACAGCATATGGGTCAAAAATCAATTTATATTTGTGTATATATTAATAGTGTGAGTCCATACAAAAATCATTGTACAATAGCTCCTCATAAATCCAACATTTGGGGGCATAGAGAGTCTAACCCTAGTCTATCTACAGGAGTCCTAAGTTTCTATCTAGGACTCCTCTTTCTTATGGCTAGGTCCAACCAATGAAACCTTGTGAGAAAGCATTCCTTTGCTGGTCCCTCAATGTGTGGAGTTACCTTTGTGCCTATGTGAAACCCTAAGGTTGGCAAACTCAGCCCACAATCTAACTATCTCTACTCAAGCAACCACTAGCACTCTCAAACCATCCCACATGGGTGCAAAAACATTTGAGCACCTCATATTGCACCTATCATCTCTGTGATCACATCTAGGATCTCTGATGGCTATAATTTCACTAAAAATGATAACTAGTGGCTCAAAGCTCAAAAATCTCTCAAGGTTACAAGTGAAAATGAATTAGTTTTTGGGTTGACTATGCTCCACAAAGTTTCAGGGACGGGGACGGTAGGGGACAGCGGGACGAGTTTTTGGTACGGGGGTACTTTTGGGCCATTTTTTAGGGGACGGTAGGGGACGGCTGATAAAAAAATAGGGAAATTTTAAAAGTATAGAGAAATTTCAAATATTCATATCATAACATTGATAAAGCATTCATCATAGACATTGTAGAAAATTAATACATAACATTAGACTTGAATTGAGATTTCACATGAGAATCGACAAACAAATTAACAAAATTCAAATGCTTTCATTGTCAATGTGCATACATATTAAATAAGAATTATAACAAAAAGCCCAAGGGCTCCAAGTTTCAACTATAAAATGACAAAAACATAAAAAATATATGGCTGTCCAGGCTATTCAGCAGATGCAACTAGCAAGTTAGTATTAAAATTGGAGCTCAAGTTTGAGTCACCGTCGGATGCAACAGTGGGTGGAAGTTTCCGAGGAGTCCCCGAGTCCCCGAAACGTTTCTGGTACAGGGACGGGGGTACTAAGGCAATGGACGAGTCCCCATGGAGCACTGGGTTGATTTTATTTTATTCTCCTCCCAATGCCAAGGAAAACTAACCCTTTTGTAGGTTTCGGCATGTGATCAAACCTAGAAGCTTCTTGAAACCCTACGCATATGGTAAATCCTCTCATCCAACATTTTCAAAATTTTGCCAAATTTTATGAAAAAGCTTCACTTGAATCGAGCTTGGTGTTTTTTGCAAGTTATGACAATCAGCAAGACATGTAGTTTTCTATACCCCATGGAAACAACACATCTTTTCATCCTTTAATTCATGCTAACTTTTTGCTCAAACTTTATAATACTACACTTGATTTTGATTTTGTCATTTTTGCAAGTTTCTTGGTGAGACAATGAAAAAACAATAAGAATGAATCAAATGCCCAACTTCCTCGCCTAATTTCAAAAAATTACACTTCCTAAACATTGCATGCACCTATTCTTAGGAGGCAAATATGTAAGTACTTAAAATGCATGGGTTGAAATTTTTGGTCCTATGACGATTAAACACCTATCTATGGCATAAAAAGCAATAGTTAACCACAATTCTCGAGACAATCCTATTAGTCAAACTCCCTAAACCATAGTTCATCAACTCAATGAGTTGCTAGCAATTTTTTGCCACTTTAATTTTCCAAGTCCCTATGCCCATCTTTTTGGTGAGCACTCACTAAAAACTCAATGAGTCTAACTATTTCACTTGCCACTCCAAAAAATGTGCAGAAAACACAAATAAGACAATGTTTTTTGCCTTTAAAAGCCCTATTCATCTATGTTGAACACACACAATAGCATTAGAGTATTGAAATGATTTTTTAGGGGATTTGAAGAACAATTTTCTAGAATTTCATATTTGCGCCAGGTTAGTTCATTTTTTTTCCTTTTTTTTCAAGAATATAAATTTATAAATCATTTCTAATTTTGAAGAATGCAAAATTTTAATATTTTATTGCATTGAATTGATTCAATTTATGTGAATTTGTTTATTGATTAAAATTTAAATGATTTACAAATATACAAATTTATTTGAATTATTTTATTTTATTTTTTGTCAAATTCATTAATTCAATTGCTTACTATTATATTATGTTTCAATTTTTCAAATGCATTTAAATTTTACATGATTTTTTTTTTTTAAATTGTTTAAATTGCTATATTGTTTTCAAACACTATTTTTTTGTTTATATCAATACTACAAGTTAACATACAATGGCATCTAGCTTTGCATTAGATTCGGACGCAACAAGTGGAAGCCATCCTATTAAAACTAAACCCCTGAAAACCATAACCTCGATTAAAAAAGTCATTATGTGATTGGCAGCGAGGACTGTGATCTGTACTTGGTGCTTAAAGAAACTTAGTGGAGACATCAATTATGATTCCAAGCCATGTATGGTGACCCCAAAAGAGGTGAAATGGGAGATGATGGCACTTCTTACATTACAAGATGAAAAAAAATTGGCGAGGGCTAGGACACAAACAACCATTGCTCCTAATTTGGAAACAAATTTAGATATGATAGGCATTGTAGGCTCTAGATGCAATCCATGTATATATGGCACATACACCTCATCCAACTCAAGTAGAGCTCAATCACAAGGGTGTTTTGTCTCTAGAAATGTACATAGAAAACAACCTTCATTGGAAGCTACAAGGTGGAACAACGAGGCACACAAAGAAGCAAATAAGGCATGTGCAAATTTTTGGTATTAAAACAACTTTCCTTTCAACATGGCAAGGAGTCCATATTGAGAGTATTTGTTGGCAATATTGAGAGTTGTAGAGAAAGGGGGCAAGGTTCCCTCGATTGCTCCAAGATATTATTGTAGATGCAAAAAAATTTGTGGAAGAACAAAAGAAGAGTGGCGAACGTTTAAATGCACAATTCTTTCAGATGGGTGGACGAATGGAAGGAACCGCACCCTTATCAATTTTTTGGTAGCATCAAATAGTGAATTGATTTTTTTAAAGTCAATTGATGCCTCCAACAAAACAAAGAATGCAGAAACTTTGAGCTTGATGTAAGAGGAGGCTGTTTTAGAGATGGGCATACAAAATGTCGTACAAGTTGTTACTATAGCAGCATATTTGGCGGCTGAAAGATTGCTTCAAGAGAGGCATTTGACACTCTTTTGGAGCTCTTGTGTAGCCCATTGCCCTTGACTTTCTTTTGGAGGATAGGAAAAATTGATTGGGCAAGACTGATTGATAAAAGATGCAAGAAATATAACAAAATATATCTATAACCACCCATGAGTTCTAACTTGATGAGTGATAACACCAAGGGGAAAGAGCTTGTGTGATCAAATGCTACAAGGTTTGCAACTAATTTTCTAACATTGCAAAGTATTTCTCTAGTGTATTGACATCCTTGAAGCAAATGTTGTGAGTCAAGCATGGCTAGACTCAACATATTCAAAGAAAGTTGATGGAGAGAGGGCCACAATGACATTTTTTTATGATATCTTTGCCAAGAGAGCTATAGAGATTGTCAAGGTAACTTCAAACTTTAGTTTAAATTTTAATTGAATCCTTTATTTTTAAACTTTATTTCTGTTCTCCCAAATTTGCTTCTTCCTCTCCTTTTTCAGCGGATCCTTGCATTAAGTATCAACCTAGTGACATATGCATAGCAACTACACAACAGAAAACACAAATTTTGCACTTGCAATAAATGGTAAAGGAGGAGGACATGGCCCAGACTCTGCCAAACCTCTGCTACAGCCACAATCAGCTGAATTTCCCCTTTCAGTCATCTTGTTCTTTATTCCATGCCCCTACCTGGTCCTACAAACTTCAATTGATCCATTGCTCACCATAGATTCCAATAAAAGTGTCTACTCTAGGGATATTCATCACCAAACTCACTCTTGACTTGAGGCATATTGCAAAAAGTCAGGATTTATTTTTTTTGTTTGCTTTTAGTTTTGATTTTGTTAAAAGTTCGAATAGTATCAGTTTTGATTTCATTTAGAATAGACTTAGATTGTAGTTCATCTTGTTTAGACTTAGACTTGCTTTAGTAATTATTCATTCTTGGAAATTGCATTTGCAAATTTCTGTCATAAACCCATTATAAACGTTGCTGTCTTGTCAACAAAACCTTATCAAACAAACAAATCAAATCTTCTACTGATCATGTTGCCATTGCATCAGTAATTAGAAAGTTTGTAAATCTTGTCAAAACAACAACAAAATTGGCACATCATCAAACAACAAACATTACATGTCAAAATTTGCAACCTTCTTTGTCAAAACTATCAAACACTGACATTTCTTGTCAAAGTGCAGCACTTCTTGCAACATCAACAACATTTTCTGTCAAACATCCAAAACAGCAATTTTTTGTATCAAATTGCATTTCTTACCAATCCCCCAACCCTTTTGGCTCATATTCCTACGGCTTTCTTTGGCCTGAACCCAAAAAGTTGTGTATGCCCATTTATGGTCATACAAACCCTAGGGCACTATCATTCAGTTAAAAGCTACAACAAATTCCAATTCAACATCACACCTAAAATTTGTAGATGATATATTTCCAACTTCAAATATGTGCAGCAACTCCCTATCTAGCAGTAGAAAATCTATCCGAGCAAAGTAGGCACTTAATTGCTTTCACACTCATTAATAGGATTAACAACAAAACAAATAAGAGAAGAAAAGAAAAATAGATCATTTTCCACAAAGAGATTTTAAAGTAAACCTTTATGTTTGTATTGGGCAACCCGAGCCAATTGGAGCAGGTTGTCTTGTCAGCTATCATAATAGTATATTTTTCATTCTAAAGGAAAACAAATACTTATGCAGGGGTTATGGTGCTTGTCAAATGCCTAAACTTGGTAGCTGAGAGTAATGCGAACAAGACTATCATGGACGACGACTACATAATTATAATTAAGGCAATGATAAAGCTAAAATGCTAAGCTGGGAGATAGAGAGTATGCTTTGGAAAGCAAATCCCTTGCACAAGGGTTCAAGGAAATAACATTTCTACAACACTTTTGCAAATTCAATTGCCTAGCAAACCTTTTGGCCATGTTTGGCATTGGGTGGACGACAGCTAGCCACTATTGTAGGGACTTTACCAACAGATTGACAATGCATGTCAACCCTTTCAACATAGGATAGCCTAGCAATTTAGGAATGTAAATATAAAATTAAGAAAAAAGAAGAGAGGAAAAATTAAGAGAGATGAAAAGGAATTTTTTTTCCTGAAAAGAGAAAAATAAAATCACAAAGCAATAAAGGAAAGAAGGAAAAATGGAAACTTGGAGGCACAATCTTTTAAAAGATATTCACTACTTTATGACGTGTTATGCAAGAGACACCAAAATTTGTCAATTACTGCCATGGTCACCTCATACACTCACAAGGTTAAGTGGTCTAGAGTTATACATACACATAAATGGCGCATGCACAAACAGTTGGATTTAAATTGTGCTTCTATGGTTTCAATTGCATTTTCATTATATTTTGGTGTGCATTCAATGGAAAATTTTGTCGACTTTAGTTTTGTGACTCTTATCTGTGGCTGCCATGGGAATGATTCACGTAGGGAACCCCATATGCAGGGGCAATTTCTAAAAACAGCTGAGGACATTTCAAATTAAGTGTTGTGACACTTTTGCGATGGTGAAAAGAATATTGGGTGAAGGTGGGTGAAGGTGTATTATGTGACATGGGATGAAAAGGACCAATGCATTTTTTGAGGCAGACTTCTAGCTGAAATTACTCAAATTAGTTGTCACGGTGAAGGAGAATTTATATAACTGAATTGTGGATTGTGTTGTTGGGTGATACTTGTATCCCATGGCAATTAAAGCCCACTTTGGAAATGAAAGAACCAAGCATTGAGGAGGAAGTGTTGGTGCTAAATAAAGATTCAGGCGGTCTGCAAAAGAATGAAGGCCATGAGGTATGTGCGGGATGTTAGGGTTCATCATGAAGGGCTACTTCAAATATCTAGCTCAATTTCATTCCCTCGTCTTGAAATACTCAAAGGATATGTACAAGCCCCCTGCCAAGCATGCAGTGCACATGCTGGCTGTTCAATTGGGATTGTCAACAAAAACATACAGACTATCTGATTTGGATATGTAGAAGAACTTCGAGAACCTGATCTCCCCTTCCCCACTGAATGGAGTGATGACTGTGACACTAGGAGCAGCAACAAAAGCCTTTAAGCCCTTAGCTTTCACCCACCATGGGTTATGGAAAGAAGCCTTAGCCATTGGAGCACAGCAACGCTCTCAGTTTGGAGAGGTCGGTGATTGAATTGTCTGCTTTTTGAGTGTTACTGTTGTTATGCTATAATGTGACATCATGTATAGTATGTTTGGGGTAGGATGTCTGCCAATTGTTAGTTGGGTGTAAAATGTTGATTGAGGTGCCGGTTCCACTTCCAATGCAACGATTTTGTGTGTATGAAATTTGGGAAGTTGAAATATGTTTTCTGTTGTAGTGCTCTATGATGGGAATATAGAACGTCATATATGGCTAGTACTGTAATTTGCGCCCTCGTTTTAGTCAATAATATCTAGGGTGGCTGTATATGGTAATAAGAAGCAACGAAAATATATTGACTTATTAATACATGTATAGAATTTCGTATGGAAGATGGCTGTTCACTTTGCGTTTTCAGTTGGCAACAGCTTCTTCTTTTTTGAGTTTTAGTTGGTTCAGACTGCTTTTAGCAGTGGCGGACCAGTTACTCGCTCATTTAAAAAAAAACAATTGAAAAGAAAAGCAATTTCTTTTACACGATATATGCACAGCTTATTTTGATAGTTCAAAGCCCAAGATGCATGAGTGAAAGGTAAAGAATTCTAACTACCATGAAAAACATATACAAGTTAGTCCTGCGAAAGAAATGACTGTCCATTCAGTTACAAACCGTAAATAAGGTAGAAAAAATAAATGAGAAAAATATGCAACTAGTCTGTGGACAAAGCAATGCACTTAAAAGTACCCCAGGAAATTTATTCGAATCCATCAAAAATAACTGTGAAAGAGCAAGAGCTCACCTGCAACGACAGAAATATCTTTGTCCTTGTACCTCTCAACAAATATGTCAATAGCGTCTCGATATGCCTTGTGATTAAGAAGTAGCGTCGTTATGTCTTGAAACATAATTCCTGTTAAAATCAACAACTATCAACAGAGTCAATTCTCGTTGAAGTTGACATATTTATCCCTTACCAAAAACATAATATACCAGCCGCTATTTTCTCTTGTAATTTCTCAACAGCGAAACTGCAAAGCAACGAATATCAAACACAAACAGTTGGCCATTTATGTAACCAGCGCACGCAAATTGCTGGTGCAAGTGATCTTACGCCGTAGATTTTATTCGTTTTTCCAGTTTCTGTTTGAAGTGAGAATATTTGTTTCAAGCTGCATTTCCTAACGATGAGACTCATTATAAAATTACCACCAGCAAATCCGGAAAACAGAAAGCAACAAACTGAAAAAAGCTCTAACCAGGCTTGGGAAAATCTGGCACGACGCGGATAGAGGAAGAGATGCCGCGAAGCCGAATGTCGCCCTCCTTCCATGCGGCCATTATTAATGTAAATCAAAATGGATTTCGAGACTTATTTATGTTGCAGGGGCCACGATTAATCATATGAAGCAGAGCATTACGGAAGTGGAAGTGGAAGTGGATTGTTGGAGAGGTGATGTGTGCAGTGGCATGGAACAGTGCGTTGAGGTGATCTTTTTCTTTGCTTAGCCAATGGAATCGATCTCACGACCTTCAAGACTTGAGCCCGCCCAACCCACGACCTACCCTACGCTCAAGTGACCCGAGGAGCACTTTTATAAAGTGCATTTGAATGGACGCCTTGCGTCCGGTCGTAGGTGGGGACCCGGCACAGCCCAGACACGCGAATCCCCACCGAATTTTGGTGGGGCGTCCCATTGAAAGCGACTCTGCTACCTAGTCCACTGCTACTTAAAGATTTGGAACCCCCACTGCCTGAAATAGATCGGGAACTTAAAGTGCAGATTCATTCGAGCCGGCCGTACGCCGGTTTTTTCGGCCGCCTGCCTGCCTGCCTGCTTCCGCCGCCGTTGCGATAGGCGCTTGGCGGACCCCACCCGCAGGTAGCAGGTTCCATGGCAACTTAGCTTGCTCTGCATCCTTACCAAACCAGGGTTGTAAGCTTAAAACCATGGCGGCAAATTCAAGAAGCAATGGAGTATTGAAAACAACTGTCTTTTAGCGTATGGTTTCACCAGGTAGTCCACGCAATTATCCCATTTTTGTCTTTTCACGACAGGGAAAAGTGAAAAATAAGCATGCGGACAAAGTAAATTGGGAGGAAAAAGGTAATATCATATGATTGAGTTGATTTTTTTTTATTTGGGATTTTATATTATTTAAGAGTTTGTTTTGTTATTGGATATGGGAGTAGGATATTATGTTGATATCTTTTTGATTAAGAGTCAAAGATCTAGGGGTGTCTATTCTATCAAAGTCGTTCTAGGCACGATCTTTGATTTTTGTCTCATCTTTCATATCTTAAGGATTGGAATCTTGGTGGATGGTGTGATCAAAGAACATATCGTCACCCTCACCAAATGTGCTCAACTATTTGAGCTACAATCCTTTGGTTGAGTTGAATTTCGTAAATATGGTAAAATAATAATAATGAGTAAAAATCAAATAGAAAATGAAAATGATTAAAAGTTCGAGGATAAGTTTATATTAGTTATGCAAGAGAGGTAGATCGACGATTTCAAAAGAGAACACATATTTTTTGTATCTCGAGGTTGAAACAAATTGGTATTATATCATAGAATGTCCATCATATGAAAGCAATTGAAACAAATCGTAGGACAACATTTAGGGGAGGTTATTGTTTACTATATTTGGAAAGAGAAATATTAAAAAAAGTAGGGAACTTTTGATCAAAATTTTCAACAAAGAATGAAACTTCAAAAGCATAAAAACAACAAAGATTCAAGCTAGGGCCTTACTATTCGTTGTTTTTCAACAATGTCTCGCTTCTTTGGTTTTGTGTCTCCATAAATCCAATAAGACTATTTTGCTCTCATGGGTATTATTAAAATTTATATTTATCTATATGTCTTCATGATCATTTTTTTTCAAAAAAAATATGTTTATTTAAATTGACTTCAAAAAATTATTTAGTGTGATTGTGAAAATCACTTATCCATTTCCTTTTCCTTTTGTTTTTGGTCCATGATGACTATTATGTCTTTTATGCATCAACTAGTGTGTAAGATGGGGTATTTATATGGAAGTTGGCAAATATCATTATATAATCAAGTAATCCCATCATCACTCATTCTTATAAGTTGATCTTACTTTCCATATTTATTATTTAACACCTTGGTTAAGATTTGCAAGTGCAAAATTTATCCAAATTTATTTAGTGTGTAATGGTGAAAATTATATACCCATGTCCTTTTTCCTTATGTTTTGGGTCCATAATGACTATGTGCCTTCTATGCATCAACTTGTGTGTAATATGAGGTATTTATGTGGAAGTTGACAAATAATATTATGTGACCAAGTAATCCCATCATTACTCATCCTTATAAGTTGATCTCATTTCCCATATTTATTTGATGCCTTAATTTAGTTTGCAAGTGCAAAATTGATCCAAATTATTTATGCATCCAAGATTTCAACCTCAAACTTTTCAATTCAAGTTTTTAAGTAGGTCCAATTCCCTCTATTTCCACTAGTCATGCGATGTTAGAATTGTGAAACAAGCACAAAACCACGAGCCACAAGATCAAACACAAACAAGTACACCTTCTACACAAGAGATCTGCAAAACAATATGTGCAATATTCATCAACAAGGAAAATCTACAGCAAGAGACTTTCAAGAAGATATGAAAGCTCTGGATAATATCCAAGAGATAATTACAAAGAGGGTTGAATGCTTATAAGAGCAAAGCCCTAAATGAGAAAGGGATCATATCATGACAAGTGTCAACATCACATGAGATGAGACATAATGATCTGATATTAACTCAATTAATAAAGCAATCCTAAGTTTAGCTTAAGTGCAAAGAACAAATTAGACTAATAATCAATTAAAGATTAATTAATTATTAGCTAATGTATGATAACTCTAACACCCCCCCCCCTTAAGATGAACTTAGGGAGTAGCTAAAAACCCTAAAAAGAATGCATGATGGGTCTCGACAAACAAAGCCAAAAAAGGTACCCATGTACAAACAGAAGATCTCTATAATGCAGAGAATTAGAGAAAACCTCGTGGGAAAAACTCCACTCCAAAAAAAGATGAAAGCCAAGTGAAGGACCGAAGAAGCTTCCAAACAAGACAATGTTGTCCCAAAAGATAGGAACAAAGGATGAACAAAGAGAACACCACTGAAGCATGAAGAAGCTGCAAACACTGTCGAAGAATGACTGTTGAAATGTTGAAAGAAGAACCTTTGCTGAAACAGATGATGATCAGGATCAAGAAGACAAGAATTTGCATGAGTTCCCACAACAACACTACTCGACTCAGATGGTAAACAAAGGAAAACACTTGGAACTCGAAGATACAAATGGCAAAAGTACTAAAATTATGAAGAACTGATCATGTGAGAATGGAAGGTCACCTCCAGAAATAGGAATACAAGAGTGTCCATATGGTAAGTGCTCCATCTCACCAAAATGCATGGGTAACCAGCCACTACATCCACCTAGTACATAGGAACAAATACTGTATACATAGCTCACTCCAACACACCAAAGAAGCATTAACACCAATAGTAGAAACCCCCCTGAAAAGGGAGAGGCGTGACAGGTACACTGAAACTGAATGCCAAAAAGAAGTGCATGAAGAAGAATCAAGAACATTTGAACGTGTAAACATGAAAGTACCAACACATATGAAGGTTGTGAAAAAAAAAGTCATACACGCATGAGGCTGCTATCGTGGAAGGGACACTCACTTGACAAAGGTATGATGGCAAACAAAAGCAAAACATCAAACCCCCTCATGGAACTTCATAACATAGTGCGAGTATAATAAGGCACAAAGTGATGTGCAAGGTCTTATAATACACCAGTTGTGGCACTTTATTTCAGTGTGTTTACATAAGATAAAATGCATGCAAGGTGAGCCCATAATGTCCAAAAAAAGACTACATGTTGAAAATACAATTCTCTGGTAGAAAGAGAGGAAACTAATAGTACCATGATGAAATACACGAAAAAATGCACTTTCAAAAAAAAAGCACCCAAAAATGTGTCCAGATGCAGAAGATATGGCCCATCGAAGTCTCTAAAATGAGAACTGAACAGCTACAACACTGAGAAAACAATATTCTGAAGAAAAAAAAACATAAATAAAAAATGGAAAATACCTACACCACTGTGAAGAACATGAAATTTCACCCCATTTCAAAAAATAATTGCACATGAAAAGACCACCATATGGCCAAGATATGGCATTTGGAAGTTGAGGTGCAAAACTAAAAAGCCCAACGGAGAGGGGCTAAGTAGAGAAAAGAACATCTCTGCCAAATTTAGAAAAATTACCTCCAAATCTGGAGGTCCGTCGATTTTAGAAGTCTGAGAAAAAATATCTCCTCCTCCAGGTACAACATGATTATTTTATTACATGATTTTGCAAAAAAAGAAAAATTTGACTATTTTTTAAAGTTAAAAAAGTCAAAAAACTATTACATTTTTTTTAAATAAAAAAAATAGATATATATATATATATATATATATATATATATATATATATATATATATATATATATATATATATTTAAAGAAAAAAATATTTAAAGAGAATTAAGTTTTTTTTTTTTGGAAAAAAAATATGTAAAAATCATATTTTTTGAAAAATTAAAAAAAAAAAACAGATTTAAAAAAAAAAAAAAAGGGGGGGAGAGGGCAAAGCCCACTCCCCTCTGCCATCCGGTGGCTTTAAGCCGTCGGCGGTGGACTTAAAAGCCACCATTGGTGGGAAGGGGCCTGCCACCATATGGGTGGCGGTACCCTCGGTACCTCCAACCACCAAAAAAACTAAAATGAAAAACCTACAATGCCTTTTTAAAAAGGCTTTCAAATAAAAAAAATTCAATTTTTTTAAAAAAATTCGTGCAAGGAAAAAAAAAATATATGATTTTTTTAATACCTCGGTTCACATGTTGGGGAGGTCGTACGACCTCTCTAGCAAAATTTATTTTGCCTCAAATGCTTCCAACTCAAAATTTGACAATTTGGTAGTCAATCTTAGGGTTTTTGGTCACTCCAGACACAACGGTGAGGTCCGTTTGGGTTCAAAATGCCCTGAAAAATCAGGCACCCTTTAGATCTGGCAAAAAAGCCCTTTATTCAAACCTTCACAGATCTGACAAATGAAATTGAAATCAGGCGAAACAAAAGCCAAATTTGACTTTCTTGACAACTCTGGATCCAACGACGAGGTCATTTTCATACAAAAATGCTTCAAAAATCTCTCACCTCCAAAATTTGCAAAAAAAAGCAAAGAGGATTCAGATCTGAAGCCTACAACCCTTGTTGAAGAAAGAAAACCTCATAAATCGAGATGGGGTTTGCTTAATCCACGCTTTGATACTATGTTAGAATTGTGAAACAAACACAAAACCATGAGCCACGAGATCAAACAACAAATTAATACACCTTCCACGGAAGAGATCTGCAAACAATATGTGCAATATTCATCTTGACAAGGAAAAGCTACAGCAAGAGACTTTCAAGAAGATATGAAAGCTCTTGATAATATCTGAGAGATAATTACAAAGAGGGTTGAATTCTTATAAGAGAAAAACCCTAAATGAGAAAAGGATCAGATCATGACAAGTGTCAACATCACATGAGATGAGACATAATGATCTAATATTAACTCAATTAATAAAGCAATCCTAAGTTTACCTTAAGTGCAAAGAATAAATTAGACTAATAATCAATTAAAGATTAATTAATTATTAGCTAATGTATGATAACTCTGAGTGATTCAACTAGAGTATAAATATTTCAAATAGCATGTTGGAATGGGGTATTTAAAAACTAACTCTATTTCAAAAAGAAGCATCAAGAATATGAAAAATACCTAGGTCCAAGAGCTTAAAGAAGGATCAACTTTGTAGTGTTTGCTTCTAACATCATAATGGAAGCATATTTCATTCTTATATATTATCCTTAACCTTGGCTCATCTTTGTTAAATTGATCTATCCAAGGGTCTAAATAAGGAGAACATGACCCTCATAATTCAACATCTTCCCTAAAGATGTTTCTAAATATTGCTTATTCCTTATCAAATTCAAAGTGCATACATAGAGGCAAACAAGTTTCATAGAGAATAATTTAGCTAGATCATATCCATGAGTTATAGGTTTAGTTTCAACTACAAGTTCACATCTATACTCACTGAAGTGAGCCAAAACTGTGTAAAGTCAATTTTTTAGGTCAACAAGAATCATCTAGCACGTTCCAAAATTATGAGACAATGGCAAATGGACTTCTAATACCTGCACAATGGTATCTTCATCCAATTCAAAGCTAAGTAGCCTTACATTTAAATTAATTTTTATATCTATTTATCTCGATTATCTAATATTGATCCCAACTCATGTATTTAGTTAATTAATTAATTATGTATTACTTTATTTATTTAATTGGCCTAGATATTTTATGTAAGGTGTGTGTTTTCACAAACATTTTTGGTAAAGTTGAAATTCCTATATGATCTAAGTTTTTTCATTAGAGTTTATCCTTCATTCTACTTAGGGTTTTCAAATATAATATTTTAATTACATCTTTTGTTACATATTTGATTAGGATTTGGATTCACTCGTGTTTAATTATCATATCTTGTTTAGGGCTTGATCTAAATAAAAGTATTGTTTAGTGTATATTTGACTTCACCCGTGCCCACCCTTGGATTATCCATCATCACAAATCCTCACAAACCATTCCCTTTACTTGATTTGTATGCATGTTTTTTTAATTCTTATGTGTTCCTTTATTTTGTAAATTTTGATCTTTTCATCCTCACATTGCTCTTGTAACTTTATATACTATCGATGAGGATGTATTTTCTATGGAGTTGTTTCATCATGTGTGTGTGTGTTTACCTTCTACGAAGAGTTGGTTAGCACTTATCCTTTTCTTTTAGACACACTCATATCACTTGTCCCTAAGATTCATGTATTATCTTATTTCTCCTATGGCTTGTGATAGTGATGAGCATGCACCTAGTGAGGCTATATTTTTAAGTTTGTCAAAAATGTGTTTGGAAAATGATAAATAATTTATAAGTTGGGTTTAAATTTTGAAAAAAAATAAAGGAAAAACTTATATATAAAAAGTAGACCATTTTTCTCTATAAAACTCAGTAATTTTGTTAAGAATTTAGTAATATAAAGTTTATTAGCCATATCAATCAAAGTTATATTTTTAGTACCAACTAGATATTTGCTCCATTGGGATTAGATATCTAGTCTATTTGGATATCTAAGGCTACCAAAAATCTAGCAAGGCTTGGTTCTTGACCTTGACTAGATATATCCTCCTTGGGTTCCAAGGCTTGGGTGTATTTTTTCATCCACCCCACCCATAAGGACATGTCATTTCATTTGATGGCATATAATCACACATAATTTAGTTATTAATGAAGCTCTACATTTATGCATTGTGGTGAGATATGGTAAATTCAACATTACACTCCTTGATTAACAAATGATTTAGATTGAACACATAAACTAAGGTTAATTCTAAAAGTTTGAATGTATGTATGTCAAAGTTACAACCATCCAACCTTACTAATAGAAAATAGACAATGTGAACTTAGACATTCATTGAGTAATATTATTCTTCCCATCATAACAAGCCCAACCTAATTTCTTTGCACACATTGTTCCAAGTGATGCTTGGAAAATCATCTCATTATATTCTCTTAGGGTATCAATAGTCGCATGTTGTACAATTCATACCTTCTACATCTACCATTGTGTTAAATCTTGACATGGTGGTTTAAAATTCCATAAATCATAGTAAATTCTCAACCATTTATTCATTTTCAAGTGGTGGATAACTCTAAAGACTTTAAAATTAACAATGAAATGGTGGGATAACATGATTATGAGGCCATAAATGAGAGCTCTTTAGTGTTTCAATAGCCACCTTACTTTTCTAAGGTTTTTATTTTCCTTCTTTTGTGCTCTTTATCGATGTGGAATTTTGTAATGTTTACCTCTTTGTCCAAATCTTCTTGCTTGTCTTCAATTTAGCCTATTTGATCTATAACTGGATTCTAGTGCTTGTGTTCCCCTTTTTCAATTATGCCCCCTATTATTACAAGGATGTCATTGTTGGGTGGTCATTGGATTAATGCCATATTTGAGCAATTATAAGGTGAGGCAAGAAAAAACCTTGTATGGTTAAACATCAAGATGCCACTCCCTTGGTTGAATTCCCCTGTGGAGAATCAATGGATTATATCATCAAGTTTTTCAGCATGCTTTGGTGGATAATTTTCCTAGTGCTCAACCCTTTAAATCAAATTATTAGAAAATGGGTAGATAGAGGATGGAAGTTGAAGGTTTAAGACACACTCAACATGTCATATGTGGGATGATTTTTTATTGTGACCTTTTCTTTCAAAGAAGATAAATATTTAATTTTCTACAATGGCCCTTGATTCATGGGATTCTGTGGTTTTATTTGGATCCTTAGATAATTGGTTTTGATCCAACAAAGGAAAGTCCTTCTTAGGTGTCAATTTGGGTAAGATTACTTTCCTTTATTTTTAAAAATAAGGAAGCATTAAAGGAAATTATATCAAGATATGTAACACCTGTTATCCATCTAGGGAAAAAAATCTCTCAACAACCCAAATTTGTCTAGAAATGGATCTTATTAATGGGCTCACCAAGTCCATTAATATAAAATTTAATAATTATGTTTTTCTCCCAAAGGATTTATTTTAAAAATATATCATTCAAATGCAACACCAACCATGAACATGAGAATTTTTAAATGAAGTAATCATAAATCAAATTAATTTTAAAACTATGAATTTAAAAAATATTGTAGCAAAAGAAATATGAACAAAAGAAATATGGATAGTTTATTAAAGACCCATATTCCTCTAATTGTTTATCTATCATATCCCTAGATGTTGATCCTAAGACAAGTGCCTCTATGGAATTCAAGATATATGGGGTCTTTGTTCTTTCTAATTCAACACTACCTTACATGGTGTTGCCTATTGTAAAGGAGATATTACCTATTCAAGGTGCTACTAGTTTAGCACCAATCCTAGAGGATGGTTTAATGGTGCAAGAAGAATTTATTT
This sequence comes from Sequoiadendron giganteum, assembly GCA_007115665.2. Lineage (NCBI taxonomy): Eukaryota > Viridiplantae > Streptophyta > Pinopsida > Cupressales > Cupressaceae > Sequoiadendron > Sequoiadendron giganteum. The sequence continues at coordinate 550,000,693 of CM021102.1, forward strand.
CTCCTCTAATTATTTCAAAAGCCAAAGGATGGAAGAATAATTTTAAAATCAAATCTAAATAGGCTTCAAAGAATATAGTTGTTGATAAATAGCATACTTTGGATTCAATGAACAAATTTAAAATAAAATATAGTAAGTCGTGAAGGTTATTCTTTTTTTTTTCTAGTTTTCCTTCTTATTCAGGCCTATCTACACTGTCAACACTAAATAAAGCTCAAGACTAATTAATACCTTATGAGGTGCAAAACCTTAATGGAAAGGAAGAAAATGATGAATGAACAAAATTTTGCAACTCACTACCCTTCAATGGCTTCCTTGAAGGACTAAAGACACACACATCTCTTCAAGGATCTTGGATCTTACTTGATAGATTTTATTTGAATTCTTGAATGCTTGGAGACCTATAACAATGTTAGCCTTCACATAGCATGAACATGAATACACATAAAATTTGACATGATGTTGGATCTTGAATTGTTGTAATGATACTGATATGTTGGTCTTGAATGCTCTTGAAGTTTCCCTCTAGCGTGTTCCTTTTCAAATGATAAAATAACTAGGTATTTATAGGTGTTTATCTAATTTCTCCAAAATTATATTCCAAAAGCCGACACTTCATATTTGAATTTTGGATATTAAAATACTGTCAATAACATATTTAAATTTAAGTCTTGGCTAAGAAGGGGGGCCCATTCGCCCATGGGTGAATGGGTCTTGGCCCAAAATTCTAGGGTACACTTGATTTGGGCAATTTAATGATTGATTGCATTTGTTTAATGCGAGTTCCCCTTTGAAAAATGATAAAAATTAGGCTTTGGAATGCATAATTTGGTAAATTAGAAGCTTAATTAAGTCCAATAAATTAGGGGGCCAAAACATAATGTAAAAGTGTAAGCGTATACACTTTTTTACACTATAGGAAGATCCCTCCAATCCTTGTAAATTTAGCTATATTTAGTAGGGTTTTCTATTTTTGTGGACTTTTATATTGAGCAAGAATTTTGGTAATCTTTCTATATTTGGTAGCCTTTACCAAATATGATAGTTTCATTAAATTTAGTATATCTAATATCTTTGACTTGGGGGAGAGGCTTCACTAATGGCCTATTTGTATTTTCTACCCAACTTTAGAGGATATTTTTGTTAGGAAGCTAAGGTAGCAAAACAACTTCCTACACTAATCTTGAGAGGAGAATAATGCAAAACTTTACAGTTCTTTACAACAGATACATAAACTTACAAAAAATAAGCATAAATATCATGCATACCACAATACAGTGACTTACGTGGGGAAAACACTTTCGAGAGAAAAACCCCACTCCAAAATTTGCTATATATTATTCAAAAATCATGAAGATTACAATATGCTTGTAGAGCAAGCTTCTCACAGTCACTAACCAAAAATTCAAAGGCAATATGACCACTATCAAACTCTAAAAATACATCAAAATACACAACCATAATACAACACCCTCATAAAATAGGGTTTTCTTTCAAGGCAAGTCAAGCCAACAAAATATATACCATCAGATCTGAGACCTAATGATGAACGATCTAGATTTACAATAATAAAATATACATAAAATGTGGCTTTTAGGGGCGCTACCCCGATCCCCAAACACCCACTGGGGTGTGCGGCCCCCAAACCCCCCGTTATCCCCTTGCACCCCCCTACGCCTACCTATCAATAGTAAACCTTATGTAATTGCAAGGTTGAGATACATTTTCCCAACAAATTTCTCTCATACGGTGCTCTTTTTTTGAGTATTTTATATGGGCTATAATTTCATGTACTTCATGATGATGCAAGTTTTTATCAATTTAGATTCTTTATTTTTGAGAAATTTATCTATATAAGTGACTTTATTGTATGGTTCTCATTTTTGAAACTTTAAAGGGCCATGACTTGTGCATACAAACTCCTTTTTTGGCCTCTTATTTGAAGTGCATATTTTTTTGTGTGTTTCATATTGATTCCTTTTATTTCTCCTTATTTTAAAGAAAAAAAACATATTTTTAGCATTTGGACCTTTTTTGAATATTGTAAGTATTTATTGACAACACTATTGAAATTGTGAATTCACTAAAATAAAGTGCCACAGTTTTTCTTTGTAATTTAGGGATTTTGCACTGTTAGGAACAGGGTGTTGTACACCTTGCACAAGAAAAGAATCATTTTATTTATTTAAAATAAATATTTATGTGGTGCACCTTTAGGAGATTTATTTAGCCACATTAAATATTTATTTGAGCTTACTTGTAAATTTGTATGTGACATTAGTTAGAAATTTTATGTGCAATTTGCACATATGAATATTTAATATTGGGAAAACTTAATACCAAAAATTAAATGTTGGGTTTAATGGAAAATTGTGTACTCATGGTTTTAAGGCACATGGTTTTACCTTTACCACTTTTTTGTTTTGTGTGAGCTTGATTTTATAAAAGCATGCACATGTTTAGTGGTTAGGGTTGGCTAGTTTTGGGTTGGTTGTAATTTGTATTGAGTTCTCTTGTTGAGTTCATAAGGGGAAAATGACATGGGATGTGTGGTTACATGCATGGACACATGGAGGATTCATTAGAGGGGATTGATCTTTCAAAAGTACTCATGGAGACTTTTTAAGTGTATTGTAATGTTTCATTATTGAATATTTTGTTTAATCTCATGATATGTATTTGATCTTCACATTATAGTTATTATGTAAGCTTGTATGCATATTTTTATCTCATGGGATTATGCAAGAAATATTCTTATCAACTTGGTAATTTCCTAATATAAGTGGTATTAGAGACATGGTTATGGTCAAAAGAGGTGAGAGATCCTTATTTTTGTTTAACTTTTGTTTGAGCATTTTTGATGCAAAGTTGAAGCCATAGTAATGCTAGGGATATTTTAGACATTTCAAGGCAAGAGATATGTTGTGTAGGTTATGAGTTATAGACTTGAGGTTTTGGGGTTTACATATGTGGGGTTTGAAAAAGGATTTAGAAAAGGGATTCATTTTGGGTGTTCAACACAATATTTTATGGGGAAAGTTTCATAAATGACCCCTTAGGATAAAATGGACCTCACCATTAGATCTAGGAAGCTTGAGAGATAAAGATTAATATGAAACTTGAACTATTTTGATCGTTAGGGCTTGAAGGTGAAAAAAATCCCCCTCCTTACTAAGTTGTATGGTCATAGACTTTGCAATATTTTTTGTAAAATGACATAGGATTTGAGTTTATAAAATCAAAATTAAAAAATTAATAAGGTTGGGGGTCTACAAACCATCATACCCCACAATATTCATGACAAGTGCAGCAACAACAGATACAGGCAACATAGGGGTGTAAGATCTTTATGAGAACCTATCCATTGTCCAACAAGTGGGTATTATGCTAGTAGAAATTAGGCTCTCAGTCCTAGCTCCTAATCAAGTGAGTCTAGCCTCCTCGCTCCCATGATCAATTACAAGATTTGGATTTAAAAAAATTAAATCAGATTAAATAGGGTTATTGGGTCCACTTGAAGGAAATTTAAATTTTGAAAAAATTAAAAATAATATATTTTGGAGTTTACTAGCTAAGCACAAACCCACTTTCTACCACCACTAGCGGTGCCAACTAGAGGCTACCCATTAGCCACCTTTGCTCAACTTAAATGCCTTAAGAATTTTTTTTCAAGGAGGAATAAATTTCACATATTATATTATATTGTTTACTTCTTATAGTCATAAAATCTCTCCAAGTACTACACAATGGTATAGTTTGGTTTTCATATTTTATTTTTGTTAGAATACGATGCCATGAAGCCAGTATTGCTCCAAAATGGCTAATAAGTCACATATTTCACATATAAAATTATATTTTGGATTACAATCAGTCAATGTATAGAATTTGTAGTGTACTCCACAGTGTATTAGGTAGTTTTTTAGTTTGACGAGTGGAGAAAGGATTGCATTTATTTAAGCACTTGTAAGAGCTTGATATTTGAGGTATAATTTTTTGATCATTTGGATGAATTAGAGGGAAAAAATTATGGGAGTTAATGTTCTCATGATACTAATATGATGATGTAATAGGTTATAAAATTAATTACTTTTCGATATAGGCTTATAGGTGTTTTCATAGTTTATACTTTGATGTAGATAGGTACATAAGTTGTCTTCTAACTTGAGGACATGATTGATACACATGTGATACTTGGAGTCTTGATTTAGTGAGATTTTAGTACATGTATAATGATGGTGATGATTATGGTGTCGTGGATATTCAAGTATTTTTGAGCATTAACATAACATGATCATGTATGTGGTTGATAAGTTGTGACATTTATTGATTCATGGTTATAGTTGGTGGTGTGGTTTAGTGTTAGGTGGTTGTTCTTATCTCTTGGATGCTTGTTTGGTTGTTTAACTATGGTTACTCAATTATAAATTTGTTTATAAAATTAGATCTATAAGTGATCTAGCATTTGAGTCTTAAGATCTATAATTTATCTTCTTTAGTATCTCACTTTGTAATTTATTGATGTGATGGTGAGTTTGCATATTGTATTGGCTTGGGATCTAGGAGTTATGAAACTTTATGGGTTGGACACCCATTTGGTTGTAGTGATATGGCTCAAATGTGGATTGTCTATATTCATAGATATTTTTAGTCTTGATGTAGATTCAATTATGGTCTTGTTTGTGGTCATTATGTGTTGGTATGATACATCGGGGTGAGAGGATGGATGATAAGAGTGCTCGGATAGTCAACTATTAGGACTATAAAAAAAAAAAAAATTTATCATGGTGTCATGGATAGCTTAATTACACGAGTTAGTGGGAGATTTTGATAATAATGTTTTGGTGATGGTTTATTTTCTTGACTCGAAGATCTTGGTTCTACTTCATTCTTTGGAGTTGTTGGTATTGCAAATGAGTTTGTGTGGAATGTGGGTGATCTTCATTTAGGATATGGCTATTATGATGCCATAGAGAGCCCAGTATCATGATTCAGTGGGAACTTTGTGGATGATGTGGATTCATCACTTGGTGATGGATGATCTTCTACAGTTGTTCTTGGTGTCTTGGAGGACCTCTAAGATCCTATTTATTATAGTGATATTTCTTTGACATCTTGAGTTTCATTAACATGAGATGGTTATCTTTGTGTGGTTGTTAGCATATTGATTACCTATGGAGGAATCTTGGATTCTATGGTTGATGTGTTATTTTGTGGCTTTTAAATTTTGACAAATGATCCTTGGTTGAGAGAATAGTTTGGTATTGGTGTCATGATGGACTATTGATTGCACATTAAAGTATTAGCATGACACATGTGATCTTTGGAGAATGTGATCTCTTAGGAGGAGATGTTAGATCATAATGTTACGATATTTTCATGGATTCATATGTTGGCCATATGCTTGGGACTTTCATGAGAATGTGATGTTGTATTTGGAACCTAACATAGATTAATTATTTGTAGGTTCTCATAGATACTTGGAGACTTCGGTGAGGTTAGAGTTCTCTTGAGTTTAGAGACATTTGTTGATATTATTAATATTTGGAGGTTTCAACAAGAATTCCTTGGAACCTTTACTTGGATATGGCCATGATTTCATGATGGACCTATAGAGAAGATTCTTATTGGAGAGAGTTGTTATTGCTTGGTGTATCTTAAGGGATCGCAATCTCATTCGTTTCTCTTAGTCTACTCGATGTATAATCATTTGATAGGTATTTCCCATCTTATTTTTGTATGCATTATTTTTTATGATTTATCTTCTCATGGATATGGATCTTGAGCTACATTTTTTAGTTTTAGAGGATTTATGTAACGACCTGATCCTTCGGTAAAAAAAAAAATCCAATTTACATCAAAAGAGTGAATAAACGTGCTAACAAGTTATTGCAATATAATTTTTCTTTCCTTTATTGATAATATATGAACAAGATATCATAATGAAATAACAATAAAGATTCCATGTCATTAAAATAACTTCACAAATACAAGTAACGATAAAACATACCTCAACTAACTTAGCTCCAATGAGCTTTAGAACAAATAGTAGTAAGAAGATCCAGGAATCCGCCTTTCAAATCTTGGTACTTCAGTAGCCTTCAAAGGAGGAGAAGCATCACTCAGGCGCTTTTCTGCCAACCACGGACTTATAATGCGGTCCCCCACACATTTATCATTCGATAGATGGCCCTCCCTTCAATGAAGAGATTGGTAGAGTAACTGGTATTGTTAACCAACTGAGCATAGTGGTGTGTCTTACATAACTAGAACCTGTGCATCCAGAAAACTCTCGCTCTAGCATGTAATACGGGATCACGGTGAATTGATAGTGTAATCATTGCCCAATCTAAGAGGATGTAGGTACATTACACTACTTTGATCAAAGTGTTTCATACAGTATTTCTACTGAGGGTCAACTGTCACATACACTATTCAGGGTTGATTTGACTTAGGGCTATCTTACACTATGCGTAGGTCTTTATCTTCTAATGGGTAATATGTACCTCAGACATCCTACATCATACTGTACTACTAGTAATGAATCAACATAATCAAGTAATTCACATTTCCCCTCCTATACTGGAAATCTTTATCCTAGGAGTAACTCAACTTACCTAAATTAACCCAATAACTAAAGCTGAAGAATTTACTTGACTCTTGTCCTCATCTCAATCCTAGTATATAGTAACTAATGAAAAAATTACTCTCCTTATATGGAGATCATACCATTAATGAAAAATACATCTAAAATGCAACCATTCACTTCCTATGTACCAACGGTAAATACAAACATAAAACATCCTATGTCCCAACATAGCTAGTATAATTAAATACTTATGTTGTACCTTATGTAATATAGTTGAATTCCCTAATCAATACTTTCTCCTATCACGGAGTACTTAAAACACATTATAATAGCAGCTCCAAGGTTTCAATACCTTTTATCTGAAAACAAACAAGCTCAGCAAATAGTATTCGTACAAAAAACTTTCTCTTACTATGGAGATCATTTAATTAATGCAATCTCACAAGTTTGCACCTTTTATTCTTTCTTATCTAGAATGCCTCTTTTATACTTTTCATTAAAAAAATGCATCTTTTAAACCTTAAGCATCTTATTCCCTAGATGCAAGCTTTCATGCTGATTAATGAACACACAAAAGAAAATCAAGAAACATACACTAATTTAAGCACAGACAACAAACATAATCTTTTCCAGAATAATTAAGAATTATAAGAGAATATCCCATGCCTGGATTAAAGCTTTCCTCCAATGAAGATGGATTGGTCTGTACTTGTAGCACTTCCAGACTAACAACAATCCTCTGATTAAACTATGTTTCCCTCTCAGAAATTGCTCACTCAATGATTGATTCACAGTTGGTTAGCTTTTCAATTATGACTCAGAATTTATGGAGATTCACACTTCTAGCAGTATGAAGGAATGACACTCAGAGTTACAAATATTTCACACTTCCAGCAGTATGAAGGAATGACACTCAGAGTTACGAATATTTCACACTTCTAGTAGTATGAATGAATGACACTCAAAATTACGAATATTTCACACTTCTAGCAGTATGAAGGAATGACACTCAGAGTTACGAATATTTCACACTTCCAGCAGTATGAAGGAATGACACTCAGAATTATGAATATTTCACACTTCCAGCAGTATGAAGGAATGACACTCAGAGTTACGAATATTTTACACTTCCAAAAATTGATAACACACTCTTGCAATATGAAAGCTCAAGCTGGACAATGAGAACAACTATAATTGCAGAAGGAATGACTTTAATGAATGAAAATGCATGAATGAATGTGAATGCGAATGATATTTCCCATCAGAATGATGGCTTTATATAGAGCCTCATCCCCCAACGCATTCATCACGGGAAGGCATGATGATTGAGAGGTATTTTAATTGACTGCTTCAACTAGTATGTGGCGGGTAGAAAATCCCATACTCAACGAATTGAGAAGATGATTTGACCTTCAAATTGATAGCAGGTAAAGAAAGATTCAAATTGACTCCATTCAAAGAGGAAGAATCGACACCTTCAACAATGGCACGATTCAACACGTGAGAGATATTTTTAGTGACAAAGTCTTTCTTAAATTTCTCATTTTAATCCCTAATTTTGGGCGTCCATTGACACACTGCAAGTCGCATCTATATTTTCCTTGGCTAAGCACTTCAACAAGTGTGCACGCATATTTCCTCAGCCATATTTTCATATTCACGGCAAGTTTATTTCAGTTTTCCCAAATATTTCAATTTTGACTTTATAAAGTATAAAGTTTATTGAACATAATATTTCCTTCATGTGATTTACCAAGGTTATTTAAATCCTTTGGATGGGTTATTTAACCCGATTTTATTCATGATGAAATAAGTGAAGGTCAATTCCATAATACTTAGGAAATAATTCAATTTCCTAAATATGTGATGATAAAGTAATCAAAGTTTGATTTCCATTTTATTTGAATCAATATATATATATATATATATATATATATATTAATATTATATATATTTATAAGTTTAAAGTAACAAATATCTATATAAATATATATATATATACTTTATTACTTTATGTAATATATATATATATATATATATATATATATTTATGTATATTATTCTTACTTTAATATATATATTTACATATAATATTAATTCGTATATATATTTACATGTACACATATGTATATATATAACTTTTGCAAACATATCGTAAGCCAGTTGTTATTTCTGATATGTCAATATATGTATATATACATATATATATACATGTATATGTAAATCGACAGGCAATGATAATATAATATTATTAATATCCACATAATAAAGGACATGTGCATATATACATAGATATACTAGTATATTCCTCTATGTACACGTATACGTACGTATACCGTATCGATACATCTATAAGGCATATCCATTAGCCAACTTACGCTTGTATCGACATGTCTTATACCTACGGATACGTGTATATACTATACACATGTATATATACATGCATCCATTCATGTTACCATCACAATGAACATAAACAAGCACAAGGATGGACCTCACATAAAACACACAGAAGTAGTCAAGACCTCTACTTGCAAAGTATACAAGCTATGGATGACTTACCTCAAACTTATACAAAATTGACTTGGTTTACTCAATCTAAGGTGAAGTGTGTGTATGCTTAGATAATCCACTTTACCGATTATCCGACCAAGCTCCTCTCCCGAGTGATACTTCCCCTCCGCCTAGAGGAATGGTTCACATACCTGAATCCAATGACACACGCTTTCGAAAGTCATATGGTCACAACATAAGCAGTATACATAACATCTCATAAGTTAGAATATTCAATAATTCATTAACCATCTTTTCTCATTTATGCAGTATTTCGCCATGAATAACATCAACTGAGACAACATCAAATGAAACAACATCAAGTGATATAACATTCATATTGATAACAAGGTACAAGCATCATTAATTCATCTCGAGAATTCACATCACATTCACTTTTACCACATCTAGTAATAGTAAATAGTAACCTCACATTTTGGGATGTAACAATTTATTTGAGTGTTTGGCATGGTTATCTTCTTGTACATATGAGTTTGTTTATGATGTCATTTATAATAATTTTAAGAAATTTTATTGGGCTTATTTATAGTTAGGGAATGAATTTGAGGTTGATCTTCCTTGGTTAGAGATGATTGCATCTATGTTGGTTAGATGAGATACATATGTTTTGTTTGATATATGAGATTAAATAGTTGGGTATTGTGAAGGATTTTCAATGGGGGTTGTGAAGGACATCCTACTTGGCACAACTTAGCAGTTTGAGGTGTTGGTAGAACATGTTATGCGATATGATTGACAATTTTTCTCTCTATTCTATGGCTACTTCTTGGAGGTTCATGTTCACATGGTTTGATGTGGTGGACTTGGGAGAGTTAAGATGACTTTTTGTGAGAGAGTATGCAATTATTTTTGTTACATGTGTGGATAATTGTGATTGTTTTTTGTGACTACATGGCTTTATTATCAGCCAAAAATTGGTTTGAGTATTGATTAGTAGACTCGGTATGCATTGATATATTTACAAATTTGACATTACCTATGGAGTGGGTGTTCTCGATTGTGTATGTTCTTCATTAACATGTTTTATACATGGATCTTATGGTTGTAGTTTATGGGTTGGATAAGTTATTGGAATTAGTTCTACTAATATTTGTATGCCTTTGGAGGTATGGATGATTGGATGGATTGGTATTTGTTATGGTTTGTATTTCTAGTCACATGGGTCTTTTCTTCATTTAACAGTAGCTTGGAGCCTTTGTTATCACTTAGATTTGATGCATCTCCACCTTATCTTGTTCATTTTCTTTCATAGGTGGGATGTTGGAGGATGAGAGGAGTTCTTTCTTAAGATGGTGGTCATATTGAATGTTAGTGCAAGTATCTTGATGGAGCACAAGAGCATGCAAAGATTTATGTGGTCTTTTGGATTTCTATGATGATGTGTTTCATTGATTGACCCTTATGCAATGTATACAAGTGGGAGAATGTCAAGAATAGTGTGTTATACAACTTGCACAAGAAAATAATTATTTTAACTATGTAAAATAAATATTTATCTATGGTACACCTTTAGGAGATATGTTTAGTCACATTAAATATTTATTTGGGTCAACTTGTAATATTGTATGTGACATTGGTTAGATATTTTATGTGTGAGTTGCACATGAAAAATGTTTAATATTGAGAAAAATCAGTATCAAAAAGTAAATATTGGGGTTAATGATTTTGTGCACTCATGGTTTTGAGGCACATGGTTTTACTTTCACCACTTGGTTTCTTTGTGTGATCTTGATTCTATAACAAAAAGAACATGTTAGTTTGGGGTTGGTTGTCATTTCTATTAAGCTCTCTTGTTAAGTGAATATGTGAATTATGGTATAGTATGTGGTGTTACATTCTTGATCATATGGAGGATGCATTGGAGGAGATCTATATTTAAAAAGTATTCATGCAAACTCTTTATGTGTATTGTAATATTTCCTTGCATAACATATTAAGTGTGGATGCTTTTGGAGTCTGGGTTTTTCCCTCTTGAGGATTTTCTTAGGGTATACCTTATGTAATCTTGTGATATGTATTTGATCTTTGTCTTGTGGTTATTATATAATCTTGTATTCAGACTTTTCTTTCATGGGGTTATGTAACAAATTGTTTGATCAACCCAGTAGTTTACTAACATACACATTGTGATGTTTCATTATTTAACACGCTACTTTTTAAAGTGTCTATGGGCTCAATTGAGTGCCATATTTTATCCTCACAACCTTCCCTACCTTCATGCATGCATTCCATGATATTACACATGCTTTTAAGTTGTAGGTACCTCATATTATACATTCTAATGTTGTTTCTTCACCTCGTTGTACTAATTTATCATGACACAATTTTAGTGGAGCTATTATACCTCTCCCTCATCAACATTATATAGTTTTTTTTACCATTTTTACTTGTGATAATGCTTCCTTAGTTTATTTTAGAGTGTGATATGCACCTATTCCTTGTTAGAGTTTACTAAAGCATGCGTTTTAAGTTTGTGTCTCCAGTCCTTATTAAGATCGAGGTGGGTGTGAAAGATGAATGGAAATAATGTAGATGTGATGGTACATAAAGATAATTAATTTTATTCATGACATCCATGAATGGGTTTTCAACATGGTACTTTTCCAAAGCACCATAATAATGGTTTTCACTACTGGATCAATTATTTCTCTTTACTTCTTTCTTGATACCTTTATTTTTTACTTTTTTGGACACTTTTTGAATGGAATTGATATTTAAATGATCATTGATTTTTTTCAGTCCATTTCATGGTGTGTCGATGTAAATTTTTGTGTCGTGATATGCCAATAGTGACTACATAAAGGAGTTGCCTTGCCAAAGTCATGGTTCTTGTACATAATCCATAAATGCTATCATGATTCTTGTTGATACTACTAGGGTTGGCCTTATTGAATGCATGTATCATGATAGAGTGCCATTGATATTTTAGGTGTAGGGTATTTTATTTTCCAAAATTGGGATGACAAATGATAGAATTTAGATCTTGGTTTGGGATTGTGTTTATGACCAACACTCTTATACAACTTGCATGTTGGGACCAATGACCATTTTAAAGGATGTGGACACTCATAGTTTGTAGAATTCATTTTTTTATGTGGATTCTTTTTTTTTATTGATCCAATCTATTGTAGGATCTATTTTGACTTCATATAACCACTTTGAGAGAGAGAATACGGGAGGTAGGGAGATGTATGGAGAGAGAGTGGTAGGGAGTGATGGATGGAGAGGTAGGTAGAGAGAGGGAGTGGAGAGATAAAGAGAAGTAGAGACGGAAGGAGAAAGGGAAGGAGAGAGGGAGGTGAGAGAGAGGTGAGAGAGAGAAGGGGAGAGAGGGAGTAGGGAGATAGAGAGAGGTGAGATAGAATCAGAGAGGGAAGGAGGGGAGAGATAGAGTAGAGAGGGAAGGAAGTAGGAAGGGAGATAGATGTGAGATAGAGAAGTGTAGAAAGAGAGGTAGGGAGTGATGGAGGGAGAGGGGATATAAAGATAAGTAGAGAGGGAAGGAGAGGTAGAAGGAGAGGGAGAGGGGAGATAGAGATATGTAGAGAGGGAAGGAGGTAGGGAGAGAGGGAGAGAGAAGTGATATAGAGAGAATTAGAGAGGGAATGGGAGAGAGATGAGATAGAGGGATTTAGAGAGGGAAGGAGGGAAAGGGAGAGAGAATTGAGATAGAGAGAATTAAAAAGGGAAAGGGATAGAGAGTGAAATAGAGGGAGAGGATAGATATAAAGAGGCGAGATAGAGGGAGAGGTAGAGAAAGAGGAGGGAGCGAGTGAGAGGTAGGGAGATAGAGAGAGGTGGGATAGAATTAGAGAGGGAAGGAGACAGCGAGAGAGAGGGAGGGAGAGGAGAGATAGAGAGTATAGAGGGAAGGAGAGAGAGACAGATAGACAGACAGAGAGAGACAGAGAGACAGAGAGAGATAGAGAGACAAAGATAGAGAAAGAGACAAAGACAAAGAGACAGAGACATAGACAAAGTAGAGAGAGAGAGGGAGGGAGAAGTAAGATATATATATATAGAGAGAGAGAGAGAGGGAGAGGGGATGGAGAGAGAGAGAGAGGGGGAAGGGAGAGAGAGAGATGGAGAGAGATAGAGAGAAGGGTGGACATGAAGAGAGGTAGTTCTTGAGCTTAAGGGAAAGAGTCGAATAAAGGAATGGAGATAGTAAGAGAGAGATCTAGAGCGTAAAGGATAAAAAATGAGTGAGATAGGGAGGGTGATAAAAATATGATACACCTTGGGTTGGACTAATTGTCAGCATCTCCCTTCGGGTTCACGACATGGTTTAACCGCCTCCCATGGATCTTAACTAACACTTGTATTGGGCATTGACAGGTCGATCTTTCGATGCAACGACAAGGCCAACAATTGGTATCAGAGTCGGTCACGGGTTCAAACCCCTTTGGTGACGCTAAGGGGGGGATTGTTGGACTAACCACCAACATCTCCCTTCGGGTTCGCGACATGGTTTAACCACCTCCTCTGGATCTTAACTAACGCTTGTATCGGGCATTGACAGGTCGATCTTTTGGTGCAATGGCAAGGCCAACACCTTATTGATTACTAAAATTTTACCTCCTAATTACTAAAATTTGACATACTGATTACTGAAATTTGATTGTCTAAAAAATCATAAGATCTTCCAAAAACTAGAATTTTCATTATAACTGCTATATAAATGTCAAATTATATTTAAATTTTTATTTCATGTGTATAGTTTCATCAAAAGAGAAGGATAAAGAGAAAATAAATAAATAAATAAAAAGAAATAAAGATTTTTAATGCAAAACACAATGCGAACGCATTATAACATGCTCACATTTTGTGAAAACATTCAAATAATGTGAGTGCATTATAACACACTCGAGTTTTTGTTTGCTTTGGAAATTTCTAAGCCTTTGGATTGGATTTACCTTGGGCCTCCAACCCAATGGCTTAGAGTGAATTTTCAACATCCAAAGACGTGTTTTTGTAAATTGTAATTTTTTTTTGACATAATCTTGACTGTGCTCCCCATCAAGAATGCATGTGTTTCAATGTCAATTAAAAAATGCCATGATAATGTTAAGCTCTATCTTAGCTATCTAACCACGTATTTTGCTTACATTTTAAGTATGTTAAGATTTTCATCTTTAATTTATTTTGTTAGTGTATCCATTTTTTTGTTAAGAACCAATGTGTGGTATTTTTGACTCTTTTTGATAAGTAAATAAGGTTATATTGATAGCAAAAAAATTTCAGTATGCCCTTTCAATGGCTGAATTGACTAGAGGAGCCCACCATACACAGTTATCCAAAGCACCCACCCCAATATAGACACCGATATACATATCATGAACAGTCAGACCAAGGACCATCATCGTCACTGCCAAACCCATACACAGAGAATAAAAGACCAAAACATGCAATCTAAACACTAGAAAAATGCTCAGAGCAATCCAATTGCACAACCAAGAGAGACTTTGACCACAACCAACTACCACCATGTTTCCAACCAGACAAAAAACCAACCTTATACAAACCGCTACCCTTGCACCTCCACACTGTTAGCCACCAGAAACTCCTTGAAGAGCCATCTCCAATTCACGCCTCCAGAGGGCTTGAGGTATAAATGATGCTTCAGAAAAATCAACCCACAATGCGCTTGTTCATAATGTCATCGCAATGCCTCTCCCTTGATGTCAAGTAAGAATGGGTATTATTTCACCGTCACCCCTGGAAGGAGCGCCCAGTTCATGTCCCTTGGTTGAGGAAGCCCAACCCCTAGTTCCGCTATGATGACAACGCCCATTACCACGTCCAACAAATTTTCCCACACCAACTTTCGAACTATCAGCAATGTCATGGCCTTCAAGACTTCTAGATCAAGCAGAGCTGCAACAATGCCCATATTTGTGTGCCACCTCTCCGTCGATGACATAAATTCCTCACCCAAAAGAAGTTGGACTGCTTCCAAAACCAAGCCATCCCAATCCTTGAAGATGGATTTCAATCTTCCATATCCAATCTTCCTGAAGAGCACCCATAACTTCCTCGACGATTGCAAACAGACGAGTGTTTCCATAGTTTCCAGTGCCATCAAAATGGCAATCACAGGTCTTAAAAGGACAAAGGATCCCCAAAAAATGTGCGGCGATCCCATCTGCATTTACACCACCGACACCAAGAGCCCTCCTAACCAGTCGGGACCTGTACAAGCCATCAAATCCAACTCCACGATCACCATATAAGCATTAATCACCCACACTTCACAAGATGTCGCCCGCCGTCATTCCCCAATACCGCACCAGCCAGGCACTATGTTGTCTGCCATGAAACATCCCGACAACACCAAAAAACCAAGCCCCATCCACCTGGCAAAAGCGGGTTTTTTGACTTTAATTTTAACCGTTCGTCAAAATTAAAAAATAAAATAAAATTAGAAACTAGACTTAATTATACACATACTAAAAAAGTATTTTTGATAAGTTTTCAAAAAAATTAGGGAAGAGCATGCTCAATTTTATATTATTCAGGATGTGTCCACTTTGAAAATTAGTAAAAAATCATATTCATAAAAATATTAGCAAAAAAATTGAAGATACACTACATGGTGATAATTAATTTCTCACTAAAACAATTTTTATAATACTAAAAAAAGTTAACATTTTAGAGGGACCGCACCATACGTTGTGTTATGTTTTTTTGAAAAAATAGGACCCATTGGTGTGGCACCCCTTTTTTAACCCTTAATCTCTACCATTTAAAAAAATAGTAGCGTAGAAAGTAGATTTGAAATATGACTCTTTTTTTTGTTGCATCTTCATATTTTTAGTGTAACTATTTTCAATTTCTCATCCAAGGTTAGTCTTTCTTGATCTCAAAAAAAGAGTGGCCACTTAAGACCCTTTTTTAGTCCCCTGTCTGTTTTCACTTACCCTAATATGTTTATACATTTCCACTATGTACGTAATTTAAAACAAAATAATCCATGGGGATTATAATTATGTTGATATCTATAAGTGCACATGCAAGGTGTTTTAATTGGCTATACTAGAGGTCTTATGTAACTAGTTGATCTTGACCTAGTGAAAAATATGTAGGGGTCAAGTGTATATTTGAGTATAGCTATTAATTGTTACAATCATGTTATATTTTTATTGGTTTAAAACTATATAAATTATACCTTTGGGAATGTTCTCTTAAGTTTAAATTGAGATCAAAGTGCATGAGACGCAACCCATTCTCATCGTTCGGCCTTTAGTCCTACTCAATTCATTGATGAACCCTTGTTTTACATTCTTGATGACAACCACTAGCATTGAAGATGGAACAACAATTCTAGGATTGTGGAGTAGTGATTTTGGGACCCAAAAGAATGACCCTTTTATTGGGGATGAATTAACTATTATTGG
The DNA here is from genome assembly GCA_007115665.2 of Sequoiadendron giganteum. NCBI lineage: Eukaryota > Viridiplantae > Streptophyta > Pinopsida > Cupressales > Cupressaceae > Sequoiadendron > Sequoiadendron giganteum. The sequence goes on from CM021102.1 coordinate 550,017,250, forward strand.
GATGTATCAATAAGATAAATATTCAAAAGGTTAGAAACAAAATTTAATGGTAATGTATTTTATTTTGGTGAGTTTTCTTATCTAGTAACTCATGTGCCAATAGAATGGTGTCATTATTGGGGATAAGATTATGTAGTCATTATTGGTGAAGTATGAGCTTAGTGTGTATCTTGAAAGAAATTTGTAACACCTACCAATATGATGTTGTGTTATGTTTATATTTATTTATATTTTTTTGTGTGTTGAAGTTGGCATCCTATCAAACCGTGCTAACAAAATGGTTTCCAAGTTAGAAGAATGACTAGGTTGAAATAAAATTGATGACTTTGTTGGTGAGCTGAACCCATATTTATTTATTTTCTTTGGAGGCCAATGTGCTTTAAGGATTTCCTCTTTCAAATAGGTGAAAACTTTGTTGTCTTACAAAAAATTGTATGTACTATACCTTTCTAATACATACATTAGTTATTTATGGAACCTATACATGTTTTTTTCCTACTTTTTGAAGCATGGTATCTTTCATACTAAAGAAATATTATTTATAAAGCCTCAATTTCTACCCTACATGGTGGTGTATTTTATTTGGGTTTCCCCTCATATGCACCATATATTTAAATATACACCTAGGAAATATAATGAATCAATTTCCCATGACTATCCTAGTGATGCATACTCATGCTATTTAACTAGCCTTTCACCTTATAAAAACCTATACCTAGATTTACATAGATCCATACAAAATAACATGTAATAAATTAATGACCTAACTAGGATTGAAAGAGAATGTGAAGAACAAATCAAGGAATTATGATTAAATCTTCATATTGATATTATGAAAAATAAAGTTGCCCAGTCCCTTATTATTCCCCTACATCACGTTTAAAAACAACTAGACCTCTCTTGGGTTGATTGTGAAAGATAAACCATGAATTCCAAGATCCACAACTAGATGCCTAGATTTGATGGATATGATATTCATGAAGAGCATGCACGTGTTGAAGTTTTTTTAGAGTTTATAAGAAATTTTTAGTTTGAAGATGATGACATGTGGATGAGATCCATTGTTAGGTCTCTACATAGAAAGGCATAAAATGGTATAAATTTTTTCTAGAAAATTACTTTACTTATTTGGATGACCTCATGGCTACATTTGAATATTAATTTGAACTTAATTTTGACCCTAATATTCTTGTATAATAGTTAACAAATATCATATGGAAAGGAGAGTCAAGCATGGGCTTTAGCCATAGGTTTGCATTTACCTTTTTTTAAATTACAATTACTTTCAAATCCAACACACTTTGAATCTTATGAAGTTGGTTTGAGCTTAGTGTGGGAGAATTTTAAATTGATAAATATATAGTAGGCATATACATGGCTTGATTCCTTTAAGAAGATGAGAAATGATCACATCACAAAAAAATTATCTTCACATGCAAGTGTTACTAATAAGGGGTAGGTTGTTGATAGTAGCAGACAAATGGATGCAATATACAAGGTAAATGTAATGTCAAATGATGACTGTGTATGCAAATAGGTAGAAGAAGGTGCTAATGCATTTTATGATAGTACTATAGATGAATAAGATAGTATTTGTACGTACCTCCAACTAGAAAGGTCACTAGTGGGTGATTGCAATGATGAAATATTTAATGACATTTAATTTGAGAATAAGGTAGATGACCCTATTGTTTTTTGCATCTAATTGGACAAATAGGAAGAGGTGTGAACTAGTGAGGATTCAAATGGATTAGATATTGAAGGTAATTTATAGAACGTGCACATGATTGTATGTAAAGAATAAATAATAAAATAGTTTATTTTTTGATGTATTAACCTCTTTCAAGTCCCTGCATTGATATTGAAGCTACTTGTGTTTTCTTGCATGGAGATGACCTAGATGTGGTTTCACTTGATGATTAAATAGTCAAAAAAATGCTAGTGCAATAAATTATTTTCAATGTGAATACCTTACCCTTGAATATTGTGAAGATGATGATCATTGGATGCATATGATAGTCTATTTTTTGGTGCAAGACTTGTTGTCTTCCTCGTGCAGAGTGTGTTTTGATTGGGTCACTAAAAAATATTATCTTTGCTGTGATTGCAATAATATATATGACACAATAGATTTCCAAAGTGAGCATAAAATAGAGATACGATTTGAGGAACATGGTTTCACTTGAGGTGTCTCATGATAGTGATTTTAGTGTTGATAAAGATTGCATCAATGTATATGACAAAAAAGTATGTTGGATACCAATTGTCCTAGAGCTTGATACTGCTAACTATTAGAATTTTCTTTTCAAAGGTGTAGCTTCTAATGTGATGGATAATGGTGTGCCTAATTTGGAGTCTTTTATGTGGGTCAAAATTTACTATTTCCATTATGACAAAAGAAAAAAATGTGTCATAGGTATTATTGTAATAATATTTATGACACAATAGATTGCCAAAGTGATCATGGAATAGAGATAAATTTGCAAAACACAGTTCTTCACTTGAGGTGTCTCATGTTAGTGATTTTAGTGTTGATAAATATTGCATTAACATGTATGATAATGAACTATGTTGGCTACCAATCGTCCTAAATCTTGATACTACTAGTTCTATTAGGCTTTCCTTTTCAAAGGTGCAATTCTAGTGCTATGGATTAATGGTGTGCCTTATTTGGAGTCATTTATGTGGGTCAAAAATGCAATTGATGATGTTGTTGAGAAATAAAATATTTTCCAAGTGAAAGATCATTTTTTTCTCAAATTGATGGTGTGTCAGAGATTCAATTTTTTCAATTTACTTTGTAGGAGGAAGATCTTCTTTACACAGAGCAATAATGTAATGAGGTATGCTTTTCTTTGGCATGTGAATTGAAGGTATTTTATTTTTTTTTCAATTCACATGAGGAGGTTATTAGGTATGACAAGAATTTACTCATGTGTAAGGGAGGTTTAATTTCTTCCATGAATTTTGATTCTTTTGATGTTGACCTTATTTTTCAAGTTTCACACCTATTGTTGTGGGCATGAGCAGTGCATCATGGAATAGGTCTAGTATCTATTATTTGTGGCTTCCCTACAATGATAAATTTTATAATGCATTTGGTCTTCACTTCTTGGGTAATGTTTGCAAGTTGGTACATTCAAGAAGAAGGATTTATTTTTTGTAGTCGGGTAATGGATATAATTATGATTTAAGGGAGATCAAGTCTTCAATAGGATTGTATTTGATAGAGGCAAGAAGTTACAATATATTTTCCATGGCCTTGTACCATGGGTCTTCTTGTAGCGTTTGACATGAAAATGATTTGTAAGTTTTTGTAGCCATATTTCCAAGTTCTTTGCATCTCTCTATGTCACTGGGTGCAAGTTGTTGCCCTTAACTATATATATTTTATGTTCTTTTATTATTGTGTTTTGTCTCATATATATCATTGTGTGCTTTTGTATTGATGACCCTTTTTTTTCATGATGAAGTGTATTTTTATTACTCATTTGGGCCCCTATTTTGGTCTACCTTCTAGAAATAGTTGGACTCTTGTTATGCCTATGAGAGGCTCTTATCCCCAACCAAAGCCACTATAGAGACTCAATATTTTAGTGTCACATTTTTATTGTGTCCCTTCCCCTTTGCTACCCTTGCCCTATTTTACCCACCATTAATTATATATATGATACTTTATTTCAAGTGGGTCCCCTCATCTGTTGGAGGTTTAAAAAAAATAATAAAATATGTTAGTATTGGGTGATGTGTGTTCAAGTTTCTATGTGTTTTAATATTTTAGATTTTCTCTTCCTTGCATAGTATTTTCCTTTCACCTCGACCCTCGAAACCTTGATCCTTTATGTTAAGTCCTTTGTGCATCAAATTTTCAAACCTTTTCTTCCTTGAGTACCATTTCTTGGAACCCTTGATCCTTGAGCTTTGACTTTCCTATCCTTTCCCTAAGCTTTATTTTTGTGCCATAGTTTTTTCCTTCCCTTTCCTTGAGTACTTGGTATGAATTCCTCTTGATTTTTGAAGCCTTGACCATTTACCTTGAGTTCCTTCTTGTGCTAGAGTTTCAAATTTTATCTTCCTTGAGTATGTTGGATGAAAATTTTACATAATCCCTTTTAACAAATTACAAAACTTAATTTCAGCCACAATTATGTGAGATAAAATCTCTCCTCTCAAAAAGGGGAGGCACCCTTCTTACTGCTTATTGAAACCAAGGAAAAATAATCAAATATTTACAATAATGTAAACTTCAATAATGATATGGGGGTGTGTCACATTCATGATTCTCTCTTTTTTCAGAGAATTATATGTTTTAAAATGTTTCAAAATTTTAATCTCCGGATGCAATACAACTTCAAATTAAAACTAAGAAGTACTTCCAATACCCCTAACTTGTCAAAGCAAAGTCTAGGAATACCAGTATGATAAAGACATGTAACAAACAAGAAATCTCATAGAGGCACAAAGTCGTTCCGTAGTTTCTGATATTGAATTCTTCAAAATACTAACCAGTGTTGTATAAGAAGCACAAAGTCTTCGATATACTTCACAATTAGATCCACGAACAAAATGAATAATTATAAGCACAAAGTCTTATAGATAATTCACCAATAACTTTAGCAATATCACAATTTTAAGCAATGGGTGTAGCTCAAATTCTACACAGATTTACTCAAAAGCCCTTCAATCCCAATTACTAACCACTGTCAATTTCAATCAAATAACAAGATAATTGACCCAACACAAAGTTTGGTGTGAAAATTAGCTTCTTTATTGATCAAAATAGTTTCACAAAAATAAACTCAAAGTTTCAATATTTGCTTCGCAAACAAGCAACTCTTCATTGCATAAGATAAAAGGTTAAAACTACAATAGAAACCTCTCATATTTATAGATGAGAGAGAAGAGCTAATCTAGGAAAAAACCCTAACTAACTATTGACTTATTCAAAGATGAAATCCATGAATGTAGGAGAACATCTCTATTTTTACATGTAATTACATTTTTCAAAGTGACATGTAAAATGTCTTGACTTAACTACAAAATCTTGAAAATGCTAAAACTGGGAAATCTAATCTAAGGAAAAATTTAGCCTTCTTCAACATCTTTATCCATCAAAACTTCATGATGGTGTGCACTTCATCATTGTCTAACATTAGAGTGTACTTTGGAGATGACGAGGATCCTTGAGATTGACTCCTCTGATGAAGTTGAACGCTTTCCGATGTAATTATCAAATCTAGAATAAGTTGGAAATACATCATTTTGTTCATTGAAGCTATTGAGAAAGCTTTGTCTTCAAATTCTTCTTGAACCATTGATGAACACTTCTTTGAAAAGCTAAAACATGGGAAGAATTTATGGTTGTACTTCAAATCCTTCTTGCTTGGTGATAAGCAAGAACTTGATCGAAACTGCTCTGGAATCTAGGCACAAGAGATCATAATGTATGCAAGATTAGGCTTTAACAATTTTTATGCAAAGGTAGGAAAAAATGAGGATTTAGCATGGGGTATTGCACTTCATATGTAATTGTAGACATATAAATTTGATCACTTCCACATGATCAAAATCGTCTACTCTATTCATCTATTTCATTAATAGTGATTAAATAATTTATTTAATCATTATTTCATTTTTTGCCTAAGGTTCCTAAAGTATGTAATTGAATAATTAAATACTTTACCTTACACCTTCTCTTCTCTAAATTAAATAAATAGGACAACTTATTTAATTTAGTCATTTGACCTATTTGGATTAAAACCAATTTTTAATCCCTCTTTTTCTCTCTCCTTGTCACATTCTCCATAATCCTCTTTTAATCTGGATTAAATTAATTAATCCACGATTAGGATGTGCACCACTTAATCAAGATTATTGTCACATCCTCCATAATCTCCCACTTGCCTCTAATCTCTCATTAATTATCCTAATCTTGTGTTTGTACAACCTTAATCAAAGTCATTAGCCACATTTAGTATACATTTTTCAGTCAACCTTCTCACTTGCCTTTCTTGGCCTTGACTCTCTTTCCCATGTGAATTTTTAATTCACATTTATTCACCCAAGGCTCCTCTCTTCCCCATGTGAATTTTTAATTCACTTTTATCCTTCCAAGGTTTACCCTATCCCCATGCAAGTTCTAGAAGACTTGACTTGTCACTTTACATGTGCCAAAGTCTTCTAGAACCTTGGACTTGTCACATCATTCACATGTGGCAAATCCCCATATTTTTGGAAACCCTCTCTTATCCACTAGATTCTTCCAATCATTGTGAATTTTTAATTCACTTTTATTCCTCCAAGGAATATTCTCATCCCCCAAGGTACCTACAAGGTACTTGTCCTTCCTCCACATCATGTACCTCTCTTCCACCTCACTCCCACATCATCTCACCCTAGGCCATCTCACATTCCACATGTCAAGATATGAGGGCTTGTGAGTCCTCAACTCACCATAGCCCTTCATCTTGGCTTTGTTGGATTAATCTCAACCGTTGAATTCTCTAGAGAATTCAAATTGTTCTATAAATACCCCCTCCTTCTTCTCATTTTAGAAAGAATCAATCTTTTGCTATCAAAACTCTTGCAAATTCTCCATTTGAGCTTCTTTTGCATTTACCATAGCATTTAGAATCTCACCATTATCTTTCCTTCACTCATCTTGATCTAACTTGTCATCCAAAGAGCACACAAATCTTAAAAGATCAAAGGGCCAACTAAGGAAGAAGCAACATGAAGGTATAATCAATAATTTGTTTCATCTTGCTTTCATGTTTATCATTCCTTAGGCTAATCGTTGAGGTGTCCTCTTTGTGTTACTTTCCTCTCATTGCATTAATAGTTATTTAGCATCTTATATTAGGACATAACATTTTAAGGGATCAAAGTAATTACTCAAATTTTCAAGACACTACATATTAGATGTAAATTTGAGCAATTTCACGGGTTTGGGAAACTTGGATGCGATGATGATGGAGAACGGAGTGGAAATGAGCAAACTAGCAAGTGGATGTGACCAGTGGAGCGATAAAAAATGATCGAAATGGGTGAAACAAAGCTTATACAACATTATTAGAAGTTCTTGGGTGTTAGTAATTTTTTTAGAAATTTGTGCAAGGGCGCTAAAAATCAACGCCCTTACACATTGAGGAATTTCACTTGGTGTATAGGCTCTAAAAAATGCCGCCTCTGCATGCTGGAAAAACTTCATAAACATTTTGATGTATGAGCGCTAAAAATCAACACTTTGACATCTTGGGAAAGACTTGGTAGTTTCATGCATGAGCGGGATTTTTTAGTGCTTATACATATCAAGGAAGTTATATTTATTTTGCACTGGTGCTGAAAATATCCGCCATTACATCCTTTGGGAAATGCTCTTTCAAGTATTTGTGCATGGGTGGGGATTTTTAGTGCTTTTGCATATTGAAGGACTTGGGTAGTTTCATGCATAAGTGGTAAAAAATAGAGCTACTGCATGTCAATATGTAAAGGAGGTGAAAAAAAGAGCTACTACATGTCAATATGTAAAGGTGGTGAAAAACATAGCTACTACATGTGGGAAGGACACTTGAGTGCAAGAGCATTGAAAAACTGAGGTTTTACATATGACTTGTGGTTTGAGATGCAGAGGCTCAAAAATTCCTCGACATTGCATAAGCAAGAGAAAAAAAATTCAATGACACTACATGCTGGAAAATATGCAGAGGTGCTAAAAAACCCTGACATTACATGTGCCAAAAAATGACTAAGGCATGGAAAATATGCAAAGGCGTTGAAAAATAGAGCTTTTGCATGTGTAGGAATTTTTCTCTCCCAAAACTGAATTTTCACAACTTGGTTTAAAATGTGAATTTTGAAGAACTAACAAAGGTTAATGCTTAGAATGACCTTTTGAGGATGTGAGACCACACATGAGGACCAATGAAATTCACCTCGTTGTGTGTGCTTAGAGTACGTGGGCTACAAAACAAACAAGTTTTATAGGGGTTATCCCATTAATTGAGTGCGTTGAATTCGAGGATAACAATTGGCTCTAGGTGGGGAGCTTCCTTCAATCCTTCTTTGAAACAATTGAAGGGAGAAGAATTCTAGTCTCTAAGTGCCTTCATCCATCCATTGGGCATAGAGTCAGGTGACAAAACAAAAAGACACAAAAAGACTCAAAATGAAAAATAAACTTTTTTCACCAGAAAGTTGGTTAATCAGTGATAGGTCCTCTCCTTTTGTCCCTTGATGAATCATACAATGCTTATGCTAGGATCCCAAACATGATTATGATAATGTTGCAACCTTTCAATTTTGATTTGATACCATCTCTTTTGAAAAATCATTAACTTGGCATCACCTTGGGTATGAAAGTTTTTAATTTCTTTCTTACATGCAATCCCCATTCCTAACAATAATGCTTCATACTCTGCTTTGTCATTATTGTTGTAGGACTGCACTAATTTATTCTCCATGGAGAAGCAATGGCCAAAAGTTTTTGTCAGATTTAGACCCAAGGCAGTAGCTACCTTAACTAGCATCACATTGTTTGATGCACCAGAATCTATAACATAGTTACTTAACTTGAAGCCATTGATCGACAATGAGATGTAGAAAGGATCAATATTTTTTGGAATTGATGAGGGAATGGAGACTGAGTTACTCTATGGAGGCTTAGGCTTTGGGGCAACAAGAATATTTGAAGGGATTTCTTTAGATGGATTGTTCCTTCATCCTTCACAAACTTAACAAGCCTCTCAAATTGCTCAGGATTGGCTTTCAAGTATTCAACTTCAGACATCTGGACTTTTGTTTTCTTTGCATTATCAATAATATCAAATGCTTGGAATGAATTGATCAAAGAAGTAGGTGTAACTTTAGGGGTAGGTTTACTAAAATAGGCACTAGTTTTAGGAACCTGATAATTGGCTTTTGAACTTGAAGAAACAATAGGAGGACAAGGAGCACTTATTGATTTATTTGTTGCATCCTTCAGTTGCAATGACAAAGGAGTGCCTCTTTTTGCAATAGTTATTGGTGATTTGTCTATTGCTTTTGTATTATCAACTTGATTTTGGTCAAGCTGATTTTGCTGTGATCGAGTGAAGATGGCATATGAATCTATCACTATGTCCTCCTCATCAGGTTCATTCTCAACATGCAAATAACCAATGTTAGAGTCACTAGCTAAATTTGCTCCATCTTCATGGAATAGATTAGCGTTTTCTTCCATACGGTATCCCAACTATGTGTAATCACCGTGCTCCGCTTCATAATATCCCCCAGCTGTATTAGAAGGTGGAGCCTCTAAAGCAAGTATTCCTTGTAGTGTAGGAAGATGATCCCGATTTCTATTTTCAGAGTAATTGGGGAAAGTCCTTGGAATATCTTTGTAACAATTATTATTAGCAACTTCCTTCTTCAAGGCCAACAACTCATTTTCCAACCTTTGAACCATAGGATCAACAAAGTTGGAATTGGTAGTGGAGGATGAAGAACTTGACGCTTGCACTTTTCTGTTTGTATTTTTCTTATTTCACCGACAAGAATCATGTCATCCTCAAGACTTGTAGCTAACTGCTGAGCTTCTTCAATGTTAGCAAGAGCTTCTCTATGCAAAAGAAAAATCACCTTAGGGAGTTATGTATTGATGAAGAAACACTTTAGATAATGATCCATTGGTTTCACCACTGTAGGAATCCTTATCACCAGCTTATTAAACTTGGCCATGAACTCACGCATGGGTTCATGGGCTTCTTTTCGCATGGTTGTAAGCTACACCAACAAGGCGTGTACATCTTCAGCAGGTTTGAATCTTTCTTCAAACTTGCTATGAAGAGTATTCCAGTTAGTAACTGCAGTAGTAAAAAAAGTATAGAACCATTATGCAGCCACTCCTTGTAAAGTTTCAACAAACAATCTTACAACAACATCCTCATGTTCAACACCGAGAACACCACAAACAATGTAAAAGGCAACAATGTTCTCATCAAGGTGTTGCTTGCCATCATCGTAGAACTTCAAGATATTCTTTCCTGAGACATGTGGGAATTTATGTAAAGGGCCTACCAAAATGATAGGGTCGAAAGCATTACCCCAAGGTCCTGTAGGTGGTTGAGCCATGATATTTTGTACAACAGGTACTTGAGCTGGAACTCTATGAAAAACAAAGGATTTGTTGGGAAGTGGTGATCTTATTTTTCATGGAGGATAGCTTACAATTAATTGTAATGGTGACCTTACTCATAGAGGAGAAGGAAAAATATTATGACGCTGCAACAATTGGAAGAATGGATCAACCACACCTTGTGCTCTTAGGCCCCGTGTGTGAATTCTATCTACCAGAGTGAATACTTAGAAAGAAAGAAAAATTAGCAACAAGATATGCACAAACCCACAATAAGAAACTGGAGTACTTATTCACTTTAGTCAAAATCCCGAGGCTTTAATTATGTACTTCGTTCCCCAGCAGAGTCGCCAAAAAACAATTGGGTGAAAATTTTGTAATCCCTTTTAACAGATTACAAAACTTTATTTCAACCACAGTTATGTGAGATACAATCTCTCCACTCGGAAAGGGGAGGCACCCTTCTTACTGCTTATTGAAACTAAGGAAAACTAATCAAATATTTACAATAATGTACACTACAATAATGGTATGGGGGTGTGTCACATTCACGATTCTCTCTTTTTTTAGAGAATATATTTTACAACATTTCATGATTTTAATCTTTGGATGCAATACAACTTCAAATTAAAACTAAGCAGTAATTTGAATACCCCTAACTTGTTAAAGAAAAGTCTAGGAATACCAGTATGATAAAGACATGTAACAAACAAGAAATCTCACAGAGGCACAAAGTCGTTCTGTAGTTTTCGATAGTGAATTATTCAAAGTAGTAACCAACGTTGTATAAGAAGCACAAATTCTTTGATATACATCAAAATTAGATCCACGAACAACATGAATAATTATAAGCACAAATTCTATACATAATTCACCAATAACCTCAGCAATATCACAATTTCAAGCAATGGGTGTAGCTCAAAGTCTACACAGATTTACTCAAGAGCCCTTCAATCCCAATTACTAGACACTGTCAATTTCAATCAAATAACAAGATAATTGACCCAACACAAAGTTTGGTGTGCAACATAGCTTCTTTATTGATCAAAAATAGTTTCACAAAAATGAACTCAAAGTTTCAATATTTGCTTCACAAACGAGCAACACTTTGTTTCATAAGATAAAAGGTAAAAAATACAATAAAAACCTCTCATATTTATAGATGAGAGAGGAGAGCTAATCTAGGAAAAAACCCTAACTAACTATTGACTTATTCAAAAATGATATCCATGAATGTAGGAGAACATCTCTATTTTTACATGTAAAATGACATGTAAAATGTCTTGACTTAACTATAAAAGCTTGAAAATGCTAAAACTAGGAAATATAATCCAAGGAAAAATTTAGCCTTCTTCAACATCTTTCTCCATGAAAAATTCATGATGACGTGCACTTCATCATTCTCTAACATTGGAGTGTACTTTGGAGATGACGAGGATTCTTGAGATTGACTCCTCCGATGAAGTTGAATACTTTTCGGTGTAATTCTCAAATCTAGAATAAGCTAGAAATCCATCATTTTGTTCATTGAAGCTATTGAGAAAGCTTTGTATTCAAATTCTTCTTGAACCATTGATGAACACTTTGAAAAACTAAAACATGGGAAGAAATTTTTGGTTGTACTTCAAATCCTTCTTGCTTGGTGATAGGCAAGAACTTGATCAAAACTGCTCTGGAATCTGGACACAAGAGATCATAATGTATGCAAGAGTAGGCTTTAACAATTCTGATGCAAAGGTAGGAAAAACTGAGGTTTTAGCATGGGGTATTGCACTTCATATGTAATTACTTAAATTTTCAAGGCACTGCATATTGGATATAAGTTTGAGAAATTTCATGGGTTTGGGAAACTTGGATGTGATGATGATGGAGAACGAAGTGGAAACAAGCAAACTAGCAAGTGGATGTGAGCAATGGAGCAAGAAAAATTGAGTGAAATGGGAGAAACAGAGCTTAGAATGCATTTTTTGGAAGTTCCTGGGTGTTAGTAAAATTTTCAAAAATTTATGCAAGGGCGCTAAAAATCAATGCCCTTACACATTGAGGAATTTCACTTGGTCTATAGGCGCTGAAAAATGTTGCCTCTACATGCTAGAAAACCTTCTTAAACATTTTGATGTATGAGCGCTAAAAATCAACACTTTGGCATCTTGGGAAAGACTTGGTAGTTTCATGCATGAACGGGATTTTTTAGTGCTTATACATATCGAGGAAGTTATATTTCTTTTGCATTGGCACTCAAAATGTCTGCCATTAAATCCTTTAGGAAATGTTGTTTTCAAGTATTTATGCATGGGCGAGGATTTTTAGCACTTTTGCATATTGAAGGACTTGGGTAGTTTCATGCATAGGTAGTAAAAGACAGAGCTATTGCATGTCAATATGTAAAGGCGGTGAAAAAAAGAGCTAATACATGTCAATATGTAGAGGCGGTGAAAGATAGAGCTACTGCATGTCAATATGTAAAGGCAATGAAAAATAGAGCTACTACATGTGGGAAGGACACTTGAGTGCAAGAGTGCTAAAAAACTGATCTTTTATATATGACTTCTGGTTTGAGATGCAGAGGCTCAAAAATTCCCCGACACTGCATGTGCAAGAGAAAAAAAATTCAGCGACATTGCATGTTGGAAAATATGGAGAGGCACTAAAAAGTCCCAACATTACATGTGCTATAAAATGACTTAAGGCATGGAAAATATGTAAAGACGTTGAAAAACAAAGCTTTTGCATGTGTAGAAAATTTTCTAACTCCCAAAACTAAATTTTCACACCTTGGTTTAAAATGCGAATTTCGACAAACTAACAAAGGTTAATGCTCAGAATGACCTTTTGAGGATGGGGGACCATGCACGAGGACCAATGCAATTCACCTCATTGTGTGTGCTTAGAGTACGTGTGCTATGAAATAGACAAGTTTCGTAGGGGTTATCCTATGAATTGAGCACATTGAATTCGAGGATAACAGAGTAGATTTTTCTACTCCCCCAATCCTTGAAACCTTGACCAATTACATGGTGTTCATTCCTCATCAATGTTTCAAATTTTCCCTACCTAAGTACCTCTTATGACATATCCTTGATCCCTAAACGCCAAAATTATAAAACTCTTTCCATTTCCCCATTTCAACTTAGAAAGCCTTGGGATGCATTCTCAACTACACCATTTTTTTTGGATCATCATTAAGGCCCCAATTCGATTTGTAATGTTCCTAAGTTGCTTTCCCACCCATAAATGTGATTCAATCTCTTGGGCATATTTCCATATGTCTTTTTTCATAAAATAAATGATGTTCCTTTATGAGTGCCACCATCAATGTGGTAGATACTTTAATGTCCAAATCTAAAGATAATTCTTATGAGAGACAAGGGCACAAATTTCTCATTTGTATAAATATTAGTTCATTTTCCATCAAATATTGGTCGTTGAGACAATTTGTTAGGTTTTCTATGCTCTAAATGTATTCTAGGTTATCAAATGTTAAAATTTTGACTTGTAAATGATGGGATACATCATGTAAATTATAAGAAATATTTGTAAAGAACACTTTCTATAATGATATGTATCCATGGCTACTTGTAATGATTTAGGGAACAATTCAATCATAGTTGTGTATATCCTCTTGGAACATTTATTGGTACAAACATAATAAGGTTTTGATGTATGTGTGGTAAAGTATAATACGTTACAAATATTTTGTAATAGTAATTCCTTCATTTCATGTGGATCATTGTAGTTATGGTTATGAATTATTAAGCATACACATTGCATAAAGTGTAATATTTAGTTTTATATGATTGTAAATCTAGCTCTATTGATGTTTAACTAGATACATTCTCTTCCTCTTTATTCTTTATGAGTTTGATGCCCAATAGAGTAAGCATCAATCTATATTGGTTAAGGATCAAACAAATTCATTAAAACGTATCTTTGTCCTTGTTAGCTATAGGAGAAGATTAAAATTTTATACATGTTATTCTTAAAGTCATGTCCATTATGTCTACACCTTGCCACTATGTATGATGTCAAATGAAATCATCCATTGGGATTATAATGATTTTTGTAACATGCCCCTTGTTCTACATAGTAGTTTTCCTATATTTTACCACTTAAGTGAATTTAATCTAATGGCTAAACACATAGCGATACAAAAATTTATTTTCTAAACAAGATAAAATGCACACATGATAGCAACAAAATATCATTCTCATTTCATTCAACAATTTGTACAATATTTCCAAATAAATGATTTCATAATATAAATACAAAATACATTTTCCATCTTTCAAAGAAATAGATACAAGTTACATACATAACTCATATGAGCTCCGTTAGCACTAGAAATACAATTGATCTAGGAAATCCCCTTTCAAATATTGGCTTGCCGACTGGGAGAATAAGCATCACTCAAGCACTTTTCTGCCATCCATGGACTAACTGCAGTCCCCACACATCTACCACATATGGTAAGATGGACCTACCCTTTTACAAAGAGCTTTGGTCTGGAAACCACATAGTACTAGCCTAAACTGAGCTAGTGTTGTGTCCTACATAACTAGAACTTTACCATACAACATGTCTATGTTCTACATGTATGAAAATATTTGACTAGCATGAATGAGTAAGGTACACAATGAACTGACAGTGTAACCAGTGGTGAATTACACCACTTTGGCCAAAGTATTCATCACCCCTACTTCAGAATGGACGTAACACGCTCATCCACCATTCTAACTTGATTTGTTAAGACCAATTATATTCTATGCATAGGAAATTCCCTCCATTGGATAATCTATAACCCCAAGAACAACCTATATACATTAAATATTATATTACTCCTCTACTAGGTTAAACATGTGTTTCCATAACCTACCAATTCGAACTAGCTTAAGTTATGTAGACTCCACTCTATTGAGTACTTTCTACTATATGTATATATCTATGTAAATAATCACTCCTTAATATGGAGTATGTACAATCACTTCAAATAATAGATATTTCAAATTAATAACAACAAATGATTATATTTGAAATCCAACAAATGATTAGCCAACATTATCTTTGAAAATAGGTTAGAAAAATGGAGCGGAGTGCGGGCGGGAGAAGTTTGGGGATGAGGATTTTGAAATCCTTTGAAGCGGATGAAGATGAAGACATTGACTCAGACGAAGATGCAGATGGTGTTTGGCAGGTGGAGGGTGGCTGGCATAGGCCTCGTGTTGTGTTCTTCCCTCTCTGCAATGGCTCTTGGAGGCCCTTCTTGTCATTGTAATTGGTGCCTTTGCTGGCTTTCTGTGGGTTGGGGCAATTTCTGGTTGTTGTTGGTGGTGTGGTGGGTTTCAGTGTTGGGGCTGAAGGGGGTCTTCTCTCCCACCATGCCCTGGCAGTGGTTCTTGGTGCGAGAGTTTGCAACATATCATCTGTGGCTCTCTCCTTGGATTCCATTGGCTAGCTAGGAATGGTTGTTGTTGTTCCTATTGTGATGGGAGGAGGCATTTTCCCTCTCTGGGTTTGGTTGAGTTTTCCCCCTGGCTTTCTTCTGGTTGCCTTCTCGGTAGTGGGAGTGGTTGTGCGTTGGCTACTTCTTGGTTGGTTGGTTGTTGAATGCGTTTATCTTTAGTCATATTCGGCGTAATAGGATGGATTGGTGGTTCTTATTGCTAACCTGTTTTGCCTCCTACTTCCTCTTGGCTGTTCTTCGTCTCTTCCTGCTATGCATCTGGAGGCTCATTTTTTGGGGTTTTTATTTTCAATTTGGGTGGGTTTCTTCTTGTTCCCTCTTGGTGGCCTATGGTGTTTCTTTTTGGACGGTTTTGAGGAGTTTTGGCTCATTTTTTGCCCTAAATGGTGTGTCGAGGTAGCTTGGGGCACCTTCTTGTTGAGCCTTCTCCTCTTTCTTGTTTTGGTTGGGTCCCCCTACTCCCTATGGGACTTGGATTTTCTTGCTCTTTTTGAGTCTGGAACTCTTTTTGGGTCTCCTGCTGTTTGGAGGGTCTTGTCCTTCTTGGGCCATTTTTGGTGGGTTTTCTTCATGTCCTCTGTTCGGGCATCTACAGTATCCATAGTGTGGGTCCTTTGTTCCTCTTCGTGCAAAGTGTTTTATTTTGTACCATTACTTCTGCGGCTTTGCTTATTGGTCCTATGGAGGTGGGCTTTTCCGACTGGTATGGTTTTGAAGGGGGTTTCTTTTACCCTTTCTGTTAGCCTGGCTTCGAATGGCTATCTTTTGGGTTCTAGATCCCAGAAAAATCTGGTTGAGGGTTTAAGGTCCCTTCAAAACCTTTGGGTTTATGGTCCCAGGTAAAACCTGTTTGTTTTCGGTTAAGGGGTTTTGACCCTTGCCTTTCATGGTGCAACTTTATTGATGTTGTTGTGTTGCTGCTGATCATATATGTTTTATCTTTAATGCAACATGTTCTCCTTAGATAAGGGTTGTGGGTCCCTTCAAAACCATTTTGTATTGGGTTTCGGGTCCCATCAAAACCTATTTTTCTCCTAATAAAAAACAAATGATTATCTATTCTCAAATGCTAAAAACAATCTTTCCCTAAAAGCTTATCACTTTTTCCAAATAGCAAACAAGCAAAATATAATCAATTCAAAATTGAACAAACATAAAAGAGTAAGATTCAACATGCTTGTAAGTATAAGTCTCTAATTGATCTAGTTGGTTTCCAATCCTAGCCTCCTCAAACCAGCTTGCTACTTGGCGACAAATTACTTCTACATTTCCCCAAACTCACTCACAAATTCTCACAATAAAACTCTTGCAATTCACTCTCAAGCTATCTCACAAAACTCAGGAAAAATAGAGCATCTCTCAAAAATATAACAACAGAGTGCAAATTATGCATCCCTTTGAGGTAAAGAATGCCTCTATATATACACAAAAATCATCTTCGAAAGGCTAGTAACATGGAGGATGGATCGAAAATTCTTAGTTTGCATGATTTGACTCAACTTGGCAAACAAAAGGTGGTAGATTTTAAACAAAATACTTAGTAAATTAACACAAAAGATCGCTTCTTTTAAAGACAACAAGAATGCCTCTCATATATGCAAGGTAACAGGTTAAACAGGTCGACTCTTTCTTGCTAACATTCACATGACTTATTCTCCCATTTACTCAGGTTTCTATCACTATACATAACTTACAAAATAGACTTCTAATGCAAACCAAATATTCATAGTTTGGCGCCACATTAACCTCTTTACGTGCTTTTCGTGTTTTACAAATTATGACTAAGTCAAAGCTTTTAAACATTTTGCAAATGGATTTCAATACACATTGACCAAGTCTTATATCTTCCACGTGCCTTCCTTAATATATGGCATTCCCTTTGCAAGAAAGATAAATCTTTATTAATGTTAACAAAGCTACATATATGCACGCTCCTTTGCTGCCCCATTCACTTTATAGAATGCGCTATATACTATGGTTTACATAGTATGCGCTTGGTTTACAATAATATCAATGCTTTATTTATATAAACAACACTTTATCAATCTTTTAGAATATATTAATAATATCAATAATATATATATTTATATATATATGCATTGCATATATTCCATTTTACACACACACATATATATATATATATATATATATATATATATATATATATATATATATATATTTATCTCAACTCATATGATTATCGATATATTTCATTTGATATTCAAATGTATAAACTTATATCCATTTAATATTCAAACCAATATCACACATGTATAAAAATATCTATATATAAATATGTATATTGATCTATGTAGACATCCAAATTTGATCACTCCCATATGATCAAAATCGTCTACTCTATCCATCTATTTAATTAATAATTATTAAATAATTTATTTAATCATTATTTCATTTTCTGCCTAAGGTTCCTAAAGTATGTAATTAAATAAATTAAATACTTTACCTTATCCCTTTTTCTTCTCTAAATTAAATAAACATGACAAGTTATTTAATTTAGTCAGTTAACCTATTTGGATTAAAAACCAATTTTTAATTCCTCTCTTTCTCTCTCCTTGTCACATTCTCCATAACCCCCTTTTAATCTAAATTAAATTAATTAATCTATGATTAAGATGTGCACCACTTAATCAAGATTAAGTGTCACATCCTCCATAATCTCCCACTTGCCTCTAATCTCTCATTAATTATCCTAATCTTGTATTTGCACAACCTTAATCAGAATCATTAGCCATATTTGGCTTACCTTTTCTGGTCAACCTTCTCACTTACCCTTTTTAGCCTGGACTCCTTTCCCCATGTGAATTTTTAATTCACATTTATTTAACCAAGGTTCCTCTCTTCCCCATGTGAATTTTCAATTCACATTTTATTCTTCCAAGGTTTACCCTATCCCCATGCAAATGTGACATGTCATTTTACATGTGCCCAAGGCTTCTAGAACCTTGGACTTGTCACATCACCCACATGTGACAAATCTCCAGCTTTTTGGAGACCCTCTCTTATCCACTAGATTCTTCTAATCATTGTGAATTTTTAATTCACTTTTATTCCTCCAAGGAATCTTCTCATCCCCCAAGATCCACCTCATGTACTTCCCTTCCACCTCATTTCCATATCACTCCACCCTAAGACATCTCACATTCCACATGTCAAGATGTGAGGGCTTGTGAGTCCTCAACTCACCATAGCCCTTCATCTTGATCTTGTTGGATCAATCCCAACCGTTGAATTCTCTAGAAAATTCCAATTAGCCTATAAATACCCCTTCATTTCCCTCATTTTAGAGATCAAGTCTTTTGCAACCAAACTCTTACAAATTTACCATTTGAGCTCTCATCCATCATAACACTTAGCATTCTCATCCATCTTGCATCTTGCATCCATTTAACTCCATTGTCATCCAAGGAGCACACAATACATCCAAGATCAAGGGCCAACCAAGAAAGCAACAACATGAAGGTATAACAACAATCATTTTATTTATCTTACTTTCATGTTATCCATTTTCTTAGGCTAATCATTAAGGTGCCTTTTTATCTTGTTATTTCCTCTTGTTGCATTATTAGTTTTTGTCTAGTATCTCACATTAGGACATAGCATTTTATTAGGATCACATTTCTGCCACGCCCAGTGTTTGTAGATTCAGGTCGTAGAGGGGCAGACTTGCCCTCTTGAGTGCTACAGAGGCAGTTTTTACTGCAAAAGTGCGGACACACTCCTATTGTTCAACGTTTCTGGCAGTTTTTACTGCAGAAGTGCGGACATGCCCCTGCTGTTCAATGTTTCTGACAATTTTTACTGTAGAAGTGCGGACACGCCCCTGCTGTTCAACGTTTCTGACAGTTTTTACTATAGAAGTGTGGACACGCCCCTGTTGTTCAACGTTTTTGGCAGTTTTTACTGCAAAAGTGCGGACTCGCCCCTGCTGTTCAACGTTTTTGACAGTTTTTACTGCAGAAGTGTGAACACGCCCCTGTTGTTCAACATTTCTGACAGTTTTTACTGCAGAAGTGCGGACACGCCCTTACTGTTCAATGTTTCTAATAGTTTTTACTGCAGAAGTGCGAACACGCCCCTACTATTCAATGTTTCTGACAGTTTTTACTACAGAAGTGCGGACACGCCCCTGCTGTTCAATGTTTTTGACAGTTTTTACTGCAGAAGTGCGAATACGCCCTCTCAGTTTAACGTTTTCTAACTGTTTTCTATAGAGGGGCGGATTTACCCACCCAGTTCAACGTTTTTCACTGCAGAGGGGCGGATTTGCCCTTAACAGCATGTTCGAAAAGGTAAAAAAGTGGCATTTTAGCTTTGTTTTTATCTCTTCCTTTTGTTGTTTTGTGCTCTAATCCTCTAACCCTATTTTTTGGTGAGTGAATTCAGGTTTCCTGCTGGTATCTTGAGTATTTTGCTGCAAATCACAAAGGGTAAAAGATTAAACAACTAACATTTGCTTGCAAGGCCTTTGTTTTATTCTTTTTTTTTTAGAAATCTTTCCTTACTACTTTATCTATTTACTTAGTATAAGTAGGGGAAAGTAATATTGGTTGCTTGTTGTGTTTGTTTTATTTGTGTTACCCTAAGGGGGAATTAATTCATTTTCATCCTCTCCCTTTGCACTTTTGTGCGGATCCGAAGGGGCTAGTTGGAAACGATTAGTGTTTTCTTCTTAGAGGGACCTGCTTGGGGATTTCATCACCCCAAGGGATGATCCCAACCACGCATACCGACGGGGTATATAAAGGGGGGAGAGTCAAAGTTGTACCCCAATCTAGTTGTGTCGTAATTGGCAAAGCATTGAAGCTAGGGTGATACCTAGATATACGTGAAGAGTTGGTCCGAGCCTTTCAGTATCTCGTTGGGGTTCCTGACTCATGCTTGTGACAGACTGGTGTTCACAGTTTGTGCCTCACGTACTGAGCATATATCGAAGACTCCTTAGAAACTTTGTTCATCCTAGAGTAAGACCTTTGTTGGCCATACCCCTTAACACTAATCATAGGATTGTGCTTGTTCAAAGTGTCTTTCCGTGAAGAACCAGTAAATTTTGATAAGTCAAACTGTCATTGAATCATTTTAAGTCCTTACCAAAATCCCTCGTCCAAACCAAGTTGCATTTTCCACTGCAGAGGGGCGAACTTGCCCCACTGTTTCAGCATTTTCCACTACAAAGGGGCGAACTTGCCCCATTGTTTCAGCATTTTCCATTGCAAAGGGGCGAACTTGCCCCACTGTTTTAGCATTTTCCACTATAGAGGGGTGAACTTGCCCCCTTGTTTTAGCATTTTTTCTGTAGAAGTGCGGATACACCCCTGTTGTTCAACGTTTCTGATAGCTTTACTGCAGAAGTGCAAATACGCCCCGCTAAACGGACAGTTTCATTTGTTTGACCATTCTAAACCTCTGTTCACACCCCCAAAGCCTCCATTTGACCATTTGATCATCCTAAACACTCATCTAACCATTCCAATCATCCATTTGACCATTCCAAACCTCCATTTAACCTTTCTAAAACATCCATTTACCACATTCACATTGATCATTCCACCATTTGGGATACCCATCTTATCGTGTGACCTAAACATCTTCAACAACACACCTTCCATTTGCATTCATCATCATCTCTCAACACCAAATTCCTTAAACCTTGTTTTAGGAGTTATCTCCCGAATTGACCAAGGCATTAAGTTTGATCATTATCCTACATATAAATCCTTGGCTTCAACCTAATCAATCCGCTTCTATCTTGAGGCGGATTTGTGTTGTAAGTCAACGTCATTGGCCCAAATTAATCCCTTTCCATCTCAAGGTGGATTCGGTGCCGTGATCATTGATTTAGCTAGCTCAAATCGATCAACCAACGTCATAAGTCACTTAGGGTGATTTCCAAATCAGGTTTTAGGATCCCCTCAAATCAAATCCAATCCTCATCCAAATCATCAAATTGATACATCATCATTTGATCCAATCAAATCAATCGAAATCTAAATCATCCAATTGATACATCATCAATTGATCCAATCAAATCAATCCAAATCCAAATCATCCAATTGATACATCATCAATTGATCCAATCCAATCTTTATCCAAATCATCAAATTGATACATCAACCAATCCTTATCCAATCATCAAATTAATTGATACATCATCAATTGATCCATCATCCAATCCCAATCTGAGCTTTCATCCAATCCCCATATGAGCTTCTAATACATCTTAGTTTTCTATCCATCATCTATTCTTTCCTTCTAATCTATATCCATCATGAATCTTTATCCCCCTCTCACACGACCAATAATAGTAGTCAAGGGGAATCCTAACTTCGTTGATGATGATAACGAAAATCTTGTTGATCATGAAGATTGTTATATCGATTCCCTTGATGCTATCATTGCTAGCAAGCTCTTTCCAATCACCTCCCAAAATCCCACTACTTCTTCAAACTATCCCACCATGCCTTCATCCACATCTAATAACGGTTCTTATGCTACCATTGACGAGGGATATCCAACATCCTCACCATCGACATATTCATCATGTCCTCCCTTTCAACCTCTATCCTATCCAACATCCATGTCCTCTTATCCTCATCATCATCAACAATCCCAATACCTCTACCTTAATCCCACATCCCAATCTTCCCATCCTAATCCAACACCCACACCTTTCTATCACAATCCCCCATCCCAATATTTCTCCTATCCTAATCCACCATCTCAATCCTCTCATCCTAATCTACCATCCATATCTTCCTATGCCAACCCACCATACATGTCTTCCTGCGATGGTTCACCACCTCAATCTTCCTATTCTAATCCAACATCCACACATTTCTATCACAATCCCCCATCCAAATATCCTTACATTAATTCCACATCTCCCCATTCTAATCCTTCATCTACATCTTCCTACTATCACTCCCCATCCCAATCTTCCCAATCTAATCCAACATCTGCATCCCCCTACATCACCACCCCTTTTCCTGCATTATATCTTAATCCTCCATCTAATCATAATCCTCCATCTCCTCCTAGTCCTCCATCTAGCCCCACCCACTCATCTAATCATAATACTCTATCTCCTCCTAGTCCTCTGTCTAGTCCCATCCCTTCATCTAATCCTAATCCTCCATCTCCTCCTAGTCCTCCATCCATTCCAATCCCTTCATCTAATCCTAATCCTCCATCTCCTCCTAGTCCTCCATACAATCCCATCCCCACATCTAATCCTAATCCACCAATCCCTAATCCTCCATCCGTTCCCATCCCCTCATCTAACTCTAATCCACCAATCCCTAATCCTAATCCTCCATCCATCCTTGATCCCCCATCCAATCCCATCCAATCATCTAATCATAATCCTCCATCTCCTCCTAGTCCTCCATCCATTCCCATCCCTTCAATTAAACCTAATCCTCCATCTCCTCCTAGTCCTACATCCAATCCCATCCACTCCTCTAATCATAATCCTCCATCTCCTCCTAGTCCTCCATCCGTTCCCATCCCCACATCTAATCCTTATCCACCAATCCCTAATCCTCCATCCATTCCAATCCCCTCATCTAATCCTAATCCAACAATCCCTAATCCTCCATCCATTCCAATCCCCTCATCTAATCCTAATCCTTCAATCCCTAATCCTCCATCCAATCCCATCCCTTCATCCAATCCTAATCCTCCATCTCCTCCTAGTCCTCCATCCAATCACATCCCCACGTCTAATCCTAATCCTCCATCCATTCCCATCACTCTACCTAATCCTACATCCCTTCCAAATGTCGCCCATGGACTCATGCAAGAAGAGACATCATGCCCTCCCACTCTATCATGTACTATCACTAGTGATGAGGCTCTCCTCCATCCTAGACCTATCCCACCCATCACCATTCCTAACATTGTCCAAACGGTTGAGCCGGTCAAACCCATCGAATCCATTAAATCCCCATCTCCTACTCCTAGATCCACCCAATCCATTGAAGACATCCAATCCCCTCCTCCTAGTCCTAATATTCACAAACTTCAATCCCATAACCTTCATGAATCCTCCATCCTCCTATCTCCCCCAATTGAGGCATCCCTCCAACACTCTTCCATCATCATACATCCCACACAAGATGAGTCATGCCAAGCGCTTGATCCAAAGCATACAAGCATATCCCCTCCTCCAAATCAAGATCACTCCATCCCATCTACTCCATCTCAAGAACATAGTCTTCCGTCCATTTCATCTCATGATCCATATCCTTAACCAAGTCATGATCCTATCCTCCCCTCCACCCCATCTCAAGATCACACTAGCTCATCCACTCCATCCCATGATCCCCTTTACATTCAAGATCCAATCACTCCATCTCATGAGCCCTTATCATCCACTGCCATAAATCTAGATCCCATCATACTCCCCAATTCCTCTCATGATCCCTTATCACTCATTCCTCCTGATGCAGCTATCCCCTCATCTCCATCGCATGATCCTCCATCGCATGATCCTTCATCGCTAATCCCAATGCCACTTTTATACCACCTTGGTCACATTACACTTATCCGTGGTGGCCTTTTTATAGAAGCAAAACAAAGTATAGGCACCACCTTTCCTCCTCCACCTGCTAACACACTCGCATCATGCTTCCAAAAGAATAAGCATCCTACCATAGATCATATGCTTGAGAACATCAACTATCAAGGAAAAGGTTTAGGCCTTCATGAGCAAGGTATTTTAGAACCTATTCAAGTCCAAGAACATCTAGGTACACATGGTCTTGGATATGTCTCCCAAAACTCGCACTCTAAAGATGTTGGTACAACCTTCGTACATCCTAAATGATCCTCTTCTAAAGGCACAAGAGGTACTTCCCATCGTTCTACCAAGTCATATGCCGCCATCCCCCCTCCTCCATCATATTACCTAAAAACAACCATCCATCTTCCTCCCTCATCCTCTCAATCCATTTTGGGTCCTTATGTCCCTCCATCCATCATTGCTCATCCTCCATCTACTATGGGTTCTTATATCCCTCCATCACACCCTACACATCCTCCACATACACCGTCCATTTTGGGTCCTTATATCCCAAAATCACCCCCTCTCCCTCGTACACAACATAAAAATCCTACCTACATCACTCCTAATTAGGATCCATAAAGGCACATACCTACACATTCTCCATCTACACATAACCATCATCACCCTACCTCCATCGCTCCACATCATCCATCTCCTCATACCCATCCCATTGCTAATAAAAACACTTTGGATGCCAAAGCAACAATGTATAAATCCAAACATCCACATGAATCTAAAGCTCCTCATGTCCCCTTCCACAAACATGTTGAAGAAAATAACAATCAAGTCCAAAATCCAAATCAATCCAAAAGGCCACAAAGGCCCACCGAAGCAAAAATTAAAACCATGTGGATCCCAAAGAAAAAAGGTGCCATACCTTCAATTGAAAAGTCCATAACTACATCCAAAGTTGTTATTTCCCCACAAAATCATTCACCTCCTCCATCTCCTAAATCTGTTTTGGGTCCCTACATCCCAAAATTCACTATCCCAATGCCTCCATTATCGCCACACTCTCCATCCATTCATCCACCTATCTTTTCACATCCACCATCACATGTGCCAATGTTGGTCCTGAACACCTTCGCCCATCACACATCCACTCCATCATTCCATCCATACACTTTCCAACATCCCATCCACTATCCCCTCTATCTCCCCCATCAAATCCCTTTAATCCATCCTCTTGCATAATCCATCCATTCTAATAAGGTTGTACCAACATCCGATGGTCACTTTACACATGGTCTCTTATTACCTCATATGGAACTTGATTCTTATGTCTTCCGAATCCATATCCTCTAAATATGCATATCCCTATCCTCTAAATCTGCATATCCACATCCTTGTCTTTCTCCATCTTCATCCATATCCTAGTCCAAAAAATACAAAAAATGCAAAAAATACAAAAAAACAGTAAAGATAAAATCATTCGTCCAATGGTGAAAACTTGGCAAACAAGCGCCTTGGATTAGTACCATGATCAAAACCTGGCAAATAGGAATCATGCGTAAATTCCCCATCTAGTCTCCTTCCACGATTGGGGGCAACATCCACTTACACATTCTTTTCCTCCATCTCCTACATCTACCTATCTTTCGCATCCTATCCATCCTATCTCATTTATCCCACTCCCTCCATCTTCGTTGTGATCTTGATACATGTAGGAGAAAACCTATATACATGCTTTGGACACCTCTTGGTGTATATTCCCCTCATCCATAACTATCATATTCCTTATCCACCTCTCTCTATCTTCCATTATTCGTGCATCCTATCCACCTGTCTCTATCTTCCATTATCCGTGCATCCTATCCACCTTTCTCTATCTTCCATTGTCCATACACTATCATATTCCTTATCCACCTCTCTCTATCTTCCATTGTCCATACACTATCATATTCCTTATCCACCTCTCTCTATCTTCCATTGTCCATACACTATCATATTCCTTATCCACCTATATCTATCTTCCATTGCCCATCTCACTCCCTTATCCACCCATCTTGCTATCCCTCTTGCCTCGTCATGCATGACACATATAGAGTGGGGGCATCTCCTTATTTGCAATTGGGTCCTTGGAGACATCGTTCATCCATTCCACCAGGTAATCCTCTCCATCCCCCCATCCTCTCATCCACTAATCCTTTTCGATCTTTTCATCCTTATCTCCTCATCCGTTTATCTACCCAGTAATCCATGTCATCTTCCTGAATCCTTATCCTTCTATCCATATATCCTAGCATCTTTCTATCTCCCCATCTTTATCAATCCATCCATTTTCCTTCCATCTCATAATCCCTTGTCATTGGTCTCTAGCAATAGGCTACCTCCATGCAATCCAATGACCTAATATATCACTATCATCATTCCTATCTATTTCTCATCTATCCATCATCTATCCACCTATCCTAGCATCTTCTTATCCATCCATCCATTTCCATCCATTATCCCTTGTCATTGGTATCTAGCTATAGGCTACCCTCATGCAATCCAATGCCATTCTATCTCACTATCATCATTCCTATCTCTTTCTCACATCTTTTCAATCTTCATCACTCATCTATCCATCATCTATCCACCTATCCTAGCATCTTCTTATCCATCCATCCATTTCCCTCTATTATGCCTTGCAATTGGTATCTATCTATAGGCTACCCTCATGCAATCCAATGCCATGTTATCTCACTATCATCACTCCTATCTATTTCCTACATCTTTCTGATATCTAACCACTCTTCATCATTCATCTATCCATCCTATCATCCTCCCAATTCATCTTCTAATAATCTAGATCACTATCCCATCCCTGAGCTTCGCATAACCCACATCCCACATATCGACCATCCCATCTGCATGGCCTATCCTTGCTCATTATATCCGCTCCATCCTTTTATCCATTTATCTTGGTCATCGCATCATCCCTTATCCATTGTCTGTTGTCAGTCTCTTGTCGAACTACGTTGCCCCTGCACTTTCATGTAGGCAAGGTCGATCATTCGATCCACCCCTGGGGTTTTATCTTTTGTTTGCCTTGTCCTCTTCCATCATCTGTCTTTGGCCTTGTGTCAAACTACGTGGCCCCTGCGCTTTCACGTAGGCAAGTTCAATCATTTGATCCGCCCCCCGAGCATTTGTCTATCTAATCTTTGTCATCCATTAAGGTCTTCATTTTCCTCTTTCCGCTTTTATCCATGGTCTCTTATCAAACTACGAGGGCTCTGCGCTTTCATGTAGGCAAGGTTGATCTTTGCTCAACCCTCAAGCCCCTAGGTCTTTAGGGTTTTTATTGCCTTTTGTCCTGTCATCCTGTCATCATGTCGTCTTGTCGTGTCACCAAGTACATCCCTATCCTAGCTGGTGCTTACAAACAAAGGTCATTAGTCTCATGAGGTTCAATCGGTTTCAACTATCCTGCGTCATGTCGATCAACCAATCTATCCTCCAATCTTTGGTCTCAATAGGATGTATCCTTCCTAATAGACCTCATCAACCCCATCCATTCTTTTAATCCTATGGCAAAGGATGTTTCGAACTTGATTGTGATCTTTTGATGTTTTTGATATTTTGTTTATCATTTGAGCTCCCTATCATCACTTGTCATGGTTGCCTTGATCTATCATATCATGGTGTGCTTTGACTAGTAAACATAGGGGTGTATCTTGATCTTTTTATGTTTTTGTCTTCTTGGTTGTCCCATGTAGTACCCACCAAGACTCTTGTGGTCTTGTGTTATGCTGGGGCATCCTTTTGTGCTTGTGGTTATCCCAATACCAAGCTCGACCACTGTCTTTATGACTTTGGGGTGTTGGAATAGCCTTCTTGTCTGTTATGTTTGTTTATGCATTAGACACTAATCAGTCTTGGTTTACATACCCTGACGCTCAGTGTCTTATGCTATAGCAAAAATCAGTGCTCTACGGATGGAAAATTGCATTAGGATTGCATTTCATTTTCCATTCCATCATCTTGCATGTGTCCCCTATCTTCATCCATTCAAATAATCTCATCCCACTCTTGGTCTTGTTCCCCGCCTTGCTACAAGCCTTGATCAACTCATCCTCCCCATCATCATCCTTATCATCTGTGGGATGTATCCTTCCCTATCCTTGTGTTGTTTTGGGATGTATCATTCCCTCATCAACAACACTCATCCTCATCCTCATCATCAATGGGATGTATCCTTCCCTATCCGTGTGTTGTTCTGGGATGTATCCTTCCCTCATCAATAACACTCTCATCGGGATGTATCCTTCCCTATCCTTGTGTTGTTTTGGGATGTATCATTCCCTCATCAACAACATTCATCCTCATCCTCATCATCAGTGGGATGTATCCTTCCCTATCCTTGTGTTGTTTTAGGATGTATCCTTCTCTCATCATTAACACTCTCATTGGAATGTATCCTTCCCCATCCTTATGTTGTTTTGGGATGTATCATGTCCTTATCAAACAACACTCCATCATCCATCTGACCACCCTCGCTTGTTGCTTGATTGGGGGCAACATCATTTGTGTCGTCGATTCCATTTGTGCTCACCTTTATCTCTAATCGCTTATCATCATTCTTATCCGTCACTTTAAATTGTCATTTTCATATCCCCTTCCATCATCCCTTCATCCTTCATCACTCATCTGCTCCTCTACTCTTTTCTGGGGCGGACCCGACCTTTTTCGAGGCGGACCTGCCCCTTTTCGGGGTGGACCTGCCCTCCCAGGGATGACTCGCCCCTTTCCAGGACGGACCCACCCTCCCGGGGTGGACTTGCCCCTTTTTAGGGCGGACCCGCCCTCTCGGGGCGGACTTGCCCCTTTTCGGGGCGGACCCGCCTTCCTGGGGTGGACTCACCCCTTTCTGAGGTGGACCCGCCTTCCCGGGGCGGACTCGCCCCTTCCCGGGGTGGATTTGCCCTTCTGCAGTGGGGCAAATCCGCCCCTTTGCAGCACTTTTTTTCCCTTTTCTTCCTGGGGCCGCCATTTGCAAACCGTGCGTCGGATCGACTTCGTTCAAAAGGAAAACTTGCTTATTTTTTTGAGCTCTTTTCAACCATACCCCTGGTTTCTTCCTATCAAGAGATTTTTTTTTGGGACCCCTCTCCTTTCCCTCTCTTTTAAGAGGTATTTTTACCTTTTATTTACCCTTTTATTCCTCTGATTAATCCCTTCACTTCTTGGGGCCACCATTTGCACCTTGTTTGTCTGATTAACTTCGTTTCAAAGGCAAACTTGCCTATTTTTTTTCCCTCTTTCTAACCATACCATCCATTTCTTCCTATCGAGATGTCGCCCAGGACCCCTCTTTTTCACTCGTCACCCTCTCAAGGGGGCATACCCTTCACATTTATCCATTTTCCCTGCCATAGTCATTCCCTTGTGGGATTGGGGCATCCTCATCCACTACTCTACTAATTTGGACAGCTCAGGTCCTCCTCCCCATGCTAGGGCATCATCTTCCGGTTACTTCTTCTATAGAGTCATTTGCACTTTCTTTTCTTCGAAGCATGGTTATTCTAACGGTACTTCGAAGAGGGGAAAAATGTAGACATCTAGATTTGATCACTTCCATATGATCAAAATCGTCTACTCTATCCATCTATTTCATTAATAATGATTAAATTATTTATTTAATCATTATTTCATTTTCTGCCTAAGGTTCCTAAAGTATGTAATTAAATAAATTAAATACTTTACCTTATCCCTTTTTCT
The DNA here is from genome assembly GCA_007115665.2 of Sequoiadendron giganteum. Lineage (NCBI taxonomy): Eukaryota > Viridiplantae > Streptophyta > Pinopsida > Cupressales > Cupressaceae > Sequoiadendron > Sequoiadendron giganteum. Next base: position 550,047,115 of record CM021102.1, read on the forward strand.
TCTCTAAATTAAATAAACATGACAAATTATTTAATTTAGTCATTTAACCTATTTGGATTAAAAACCAATTTTTAATTCCTCTCTTTCTCTCTCCTTGTCACATTCTCCATAACCCCCTTTTAATCTAGATTAAATTAATTAATCTGTGATTAAGATGTGCACCACTTAATCAAGATTAAGTGTCACATCCTCCATAATCTCCCACTTGCCTCTAATCTCTTATTAATTATCCTAATCCTGTGTTTGCACAACCTTAATTAGAATCATTAGCCATATTTGGCTTACCTTTTCTGGTCAACCTTCTCACTTACCCTTTTTAGCCTGGACTCCCTTCCCCATGTGAATTTTTAATTCACATTTATTTAACCAAGGTTCCTCTCTTCCCCGTGTGAATTTTTAATTCACATTTTATTCTTCCAAGGTTTACCCTATCCCCATGCAAATGTGACATGTCATTTTATATGTGCCCAAGGCTTCTAGAACCTTGGACTTGTCACATCACTCACATGTGACAAATCTCCAGCTTTTTGGAGACCCTCTCTTATCCACTAGATTCTTCTAATCATTGTGAATTTTTAATTCACTTTTATTCCTCCAAGGAATCTTCTCATCCCCCAAGATCCACCTCATGTACTTCCCTTCCACCTAATTTCCACATCACTCCACCCTAAGACATCTCACATTCCACATGTCAAGATGTGAGGGCTTGTGAGTCCTCAACTCACCATAGCCCTTCATCTTGATCTTGTTGGATCAATCCCAACCGTTGAAGTCTCTAGAGAATTCCAATTAGCCTATAAATACCCCTCATTTCCCTCATTTTAGAGATCAATTCTTTTGCAACCAAACTCTTGCAAATTTACCATTTGAGCTCTCATTCATCATAACACTTAGCATTCTCATCCATCTTGCATCTTGCATCCATTTAACTCCATTGTCATCCAAGGAGCACACAAGACATCCAAGATCAAGGGCCAACCAAGGAAGCAACAACATGAAGGTATAACAACAATCAATTTGTTTATTTTACTTTCATGTTATCCATTTTCTTAGGCTAATCATTGAGGTGCCCTTTTATCTTGTTATTTCCTCTTGTTGCATTATTAGTTTTTGTCTGGTATCTTACATTAGGACATAACATTTTATTAGGATCACAATATATATCAATATACTTGTATGGATGTTGCCTTCACGTCAATACATACACGTATATTAATATATATACATATACACATATATATATATATATATCAATCATGTATATATACATATACACACACACATATATAACATTACCATCAAACATAAAGCAATAATATCGATTGACATATATACACTAAATATATACATACATACACACACACACACACACACACACACACACACACATATATATATATATATAAAACATTACCATCAAACATAAAGCAATAATATTGATTGACATATATACACTAAATATATATATACATACACACACACATATATATACATGTCACTTTATCCATTCGATGTTCCCATGCATATGGGTAACTCACCCATAAGCATATGTAGATACGTCTATCTATGTATACTTATGTTTATGATTACTCATGTGTATGAGGACATGCATATATGTATGTATATATACATCCTATGTACAAATCTCATCGATTGTACTTTTAAAGAAGTACTCAAAAACATATTGAAACTCAAATTCCTATTTCAAGCATGACCTCATAAACAACAAAACCTTTCCTAACAATCAATTCAAGGTATCATACCTTTACCCGAAACTATTAAATTGACTATTCTATCAATGAGTGTGTGAAAGCTCAATTTAGACTCTACTAAGGGTTTCTAGACCTAAATCCTTCTCTTGAGTGATACTTCCCGTCCCTTCCAAAGGCGTGAACCTGCACCTGCAACCAACTTGTCACATTTGTAAAAGTAGTCAATTGATCATAAAATAATCACTTGCAATATATATATTCAATAGTCATATATAACAACAATTTGAATCAACCATATATTCAATATATTTCCAATAATTCATAAAAACAAAGTAAATTCATATTTATTTCCATTAAAGTCATAAACACACACACCTATGCAAGTATTTCATCTAGCTAGGTAAAAGTAACCAGGTAAATATATTACAGGCTATAACAATGTTGATGTACATAGGTGCATGTGCAAGGTGTTGTAATCAATTATATATTAGAGATCTTATGCAACTAGTTGATCTTGGTCTAGATAAAAATATAGGGGTCAAGTGTAGATTTGGTTATAATTGTTGATTATTACAATCATGTTAAATTTTTATTAGTTTAAAATTTTATAAAGGATACATCTAAGAATGCTCTCCTAAATTTAATTTGAGCTCAAAGTGTAAGAGACACTACCCACTCTTATCAATTGGTCTTTAACCATCCTTAATCTATTAATGAACCATTGTTTTACCTTCTTGATGACACTCTCTTGCCTTGAATGTGAAAAAATAGTTCTAGCATTGCGGAGTAGTGATTTAAGAAGTCAACAAGAGAAGACATTGGACTAGAAATATAAAATTACTCAACAAGATGGAGCAACATTCCCCCAACTATATGATGATTGAACATGCTTGAGATATGGTGCAGAGTGAAAGGATAAGAACTTGGGTAGATGAAACCGATGTGAAGCTCCCCATGCAGTATCTATGGTGGAATTGCAACCCACAACATTAGCAGAGACCAGTAAAATTCATGGAGCGGGATTGGGTAGAATCATCAAAGGATGTTAGACCAATCACAAACTAGCAAAAACCAAACCAAAGAGATTGGAATGTAAATGAAAAAACAGCTAAGGAGGAGAATCATCAAAAATGGGATGGGGGTCAAAACAAAGGGTGGAGATCTAAAGGTCAAAGGAATTATGCATTCAAAGGAGGAGCTTGGAAGTCTTTAAAAAAATAGAATTTTGAAAACATCTTTAATGGCAATCAGTTTGGATGACAAAGGCAAACATAAAAAAACCGATGAATAGTATCCCAATCCAAAGGGGCTCAAGATGGATAAGATCCCACAACACTTTTTAACCCCCATGAAAAAATGACAACCCAACCTCCCAAAGACCCAATACAATATGGATCCTCAAAAGGATCAAATTGGCATTGGACCATAGGAGCAAATGCAGTTCATTTAGGACACAAGGAAAAATAGAAGCAGTCAGAGTATTATGAAGATATGTTAGAACCAAGGGGAAGGCATTCACAAAAAGGCAATAGGAACATGCCTTTGCCACAAAACCCTAGAGACCAACGAGATACAAGAAGGAAAGGCCAAGGAAATCCATAGTTATCTCAGCTACGGATATGATTGAAGGAAGAAACCACCTCAAATAAAGAGCCTTTTTGCAAGCTGGTGCAATAGAGGCATTGCAAAAGATAAAGTAATATCTTGGTGGACGAACAAATGGGACGAGGATGTGAAAATCAATCCAATATCTAATAATTACTATCTGATTGAATGCACATATGAAGATCTCCAGAATTCCATAATGGGAGAGACTATTATTTATTCGAAGGGATAAGATTCTACCTAAAGGACTAGGAGCCTAATTTATATCCAATAAGCCACTAGATGGAGAGAATTCCTACTTGGATAAAGATGTATAATCTGCCCACATAGTACTGGAATAAGGAGGTCTTAGAAACGATTTTGGAAATGAACTTGGCACTTTCATTTGCATAGATCAAAACCTATCCCAAGGAGATCAAATGATATGCACAAAAATATTTGTGGAGCCGAACCCCAGAAGCACAAGGTGTGAGAGCTAGAAATTATCACAGAGTTTGACCATTGGCTCCAAAAGGTGGAGTACGAGCTCTTTCTGATCATTAAAATCTTTAGGACAATAGAGGATATTAATACTAGGCCTTCAAACACTTCAGAGGACAAGGCTATAGAATATGGAAAGGAAGTAATAAGTCAAATTATGAACAACTCGGATGGGGAGAAAAAGAAAGGTCAATATGTAGAGAAAGGGAGACCTTTCCTCTCTACCCAACCTATTGGTAGAGAAAGAAAACCAAGTGAATAGGAAGGGTAATTCTAAGAGAAAGGAGGAAAAAAGGTTGGAGGATCATGAAGCTACTGAAGGGACAAAGACTATTATGAATTCAATTTGAGATAAACTTAAGCTATAGTGGAGATAGGTTGTGAATTGCTCGGGCTTTCTGAGGTACTAGGGGAGGATCTAGGGTAATCTGAGTTGGAATTCAACACCAACAAGGAGAGGGAAGAAGTTATAATAGAGTTAGATGATGTATTGGAAGAAGGGTAAGTTCGAGTAGAGGATTTCCAACCCAATTTAGAAGGTCAAAACTTGTTGGAAAGTGTGATGTCGAACCCAACTATGGAGGGAAAATTGGGATTAAAGAAAAGGGACTCTAGCAAACACTCCCTAGACTACAAATAAGACAAGAAAAGGGAGAGGAAAACAAATCAAGAAAAGAGGCAATTAGGAGTAAAAGTACAAAGTTGTGTTACACTTTTGGCCAACTTATCATCACAAGTGAATTTAAGTATTTCTAATTAAAAATTAATTTTAGTCAAACATATGATCTAGTAGGATTCATTCTAGCTAAGTTAGATATGTTCGCAACTTTTCCAACTAATTTTTTGGCTAAATGCAGATGTAGCACCACTTTGAGGTCAATTTACCAAAAAATTAAAATTATTTGAAAAACTTGATGTTTCAACAACTATTACTCATGTAAATAATATATTTTTTTAAATATAAAAATACCCTTTTGTAGATCTACTAGTGTAGTTTTCAAAAATATATATTTTAATAGTTTAATTATTATTTAAATTTTATTTTTTACTTTTAATAAAAGTATGTTATCAACACAAAATTATTAGGCTGATTACCATGTCAAGAAAAATACTAAAACTTATTAATTTTTTTTGAAAAAATATGATGCACTGATAAAATAATTTATATCAAGATGGTATTTTTTTCTATTTTAGACAAATAGTTAATATGAAAGTTGATAATGAATGAAAATAACTATGTTTTAATACACACGCATTTTAATATTTATTTTAAAATATATATTTAGCAAAATTGGGAATAAATATATCCAGGCACTAAAATTTCAAGTTACAAATACACAAAAAAATTGAAAGAAGAAAAAAAATATTGTATAAAGATTGACATCTCATGTAACTTAATTTTTAAATATTTTGTCAACAATTAAATTATAGTGTCAAAATAATTAAATATATTAAAATATTTGTTTAATATCTTAAAAAAAAAAACATAAAATATACTAAATTATACACATTTTATTAGTTTACATCATTTAAAAATTCAAAACATATATGCCACTTTTTAGTGATTCAAGTTTAAAAGTTGGATCAATGTTGGTTGAGTCCTTTATAAAAGTGTGACACAACCTTGTAATTTTACCCTTAGATGGAGATGTAGAAGGCTAGGTTAAGATCACTAGGTTGTTCAAGTCAAGGAAGGGTGTGCCTCTTCTGAAGGGGCAATGAAAATTCTATCATGGGATGTGAGGGGATTAAATGCCCCTAACAAGAAGCGTATGGTTATGCACTACATGGATACTTCAGGTGCAAACATTCTCTTGATCTAGGAGTTCAAGTTGAATCATATGGAAGTTGAACTGCTCAAGAAGAAATGTAGATTTTGGAATACTGAAGTGGTAGAATCTGAAGGTGCTTCCAACTGTCTTCTCACTCTTTGGAAGATGCAAACAACGTATGTGGAGCTAATAGCAACCAACAAACATTGGATAGCGATAAAGGTAAGAAGTCTCCATTCTTACCTCCAATTTACTTTAATTGATTTTTATAGTCCATCCTCCTACATTAAAAAGAAATAAACATGGAGGGAGATTGAAACCTTGTTAATAATTCCTCTAACAGAAACATTCATCTTGGGGGGAGACTTCAATGCCATCCTCCATAGCCATGAGAAAAGAGGGGGAGTGCAAAGGAAATACCAATCACAAGTAGACTTTAAGGAGTTCGTAAGAAACAATCAACTAATGGAAATCCAAATGGCTAATGGAACACATACCTGCACTAATAAAAGACTTGACTTTAGCAATATAGCTAAAAATTTGGATAGATTCCTTTTGAAAGGGGATCTGACCTCATTTGCATTTGTACTTGAAGGAAGAATTGTCCCTCAAACTAGTTCTGATCACTTCCCCATTCAACTTGAGCTATTGGGGGACAAAAAATCAACTAGATGCTTATTCAAATTCAAAAATACGTGGTTAAAGGATCAAAGCTTACACGAGCTACTAGAGCATTGGTGGAATGAAGCAAAACCTAAGGGAACCAAAATGTTCTATATAGCAATAAAGTTAAGATTAGTTAAACAAGAACTAAAGGAGTGGAATTTTTTTTTTCAAAAATATCTTTGAAACAAAAGATCAGCTAGAAGAAGAGATGAAGAATTTGAATGAAAAGATACTCACTAATGGAATGGAGAGGGAGGAGTATCTTAAAGAAAAGGAGTTGTTGAGAGGATATGAGGATATATTAGAAAAATAGAAAACTTACTGGAAACATAAATCCAAGGAGAATTGGATCAAGGAAGGAGATAATAATACAAGGTACTTTCACAATGTGACAAAAGTACGAAGAGACATCTTGACCATATTACAAGAATCAAGAAATAAAAAAAGGATATGATAGAAAATTCAAAAGAGATAATCAAGGAGAGTGTATCATACTTCTACAATACTCTTAATGATGTGGAAGGTTCCAACTTGGAAGCCCAAAATAACCTTCTTCACAATATTCCACAAATAGTAGATGAGGCTCACAATAAGAAGATAATGGAGAAATCCACAGAGAAAGAAATTGGGGCTGCAGCCTTTCAGCTACACCTAGACAAAGCACCTAACCCTAATGGCTTTTCGACAAGTTTCTTCCAAAGTTGATGGGACATTGTAGGCAATGAGGTGGTAGTTGCCATAGAAGACTCAAGTAGCTCGAGAATGGTTTTGAAGAAAATAAACAACACATTTATTGTCCTTTTACCAAAAATGAAAAACCAAACAACTTGGATGAATTTTGGCCTATTTCCCTATGTAACATCATCTACAAAATAATGTCCAAAGCCACTACTAATCGAATAAAGAATATTCTACCTGAACTCATTCTAGATGAATAAATTGGTTTTGTACTGAGAAGATCAATTTTGGAAGGGGTGATAATCGCCCAGGAGGTGATACATTCAATACAAAAAATAAGAAGCAAAGTATTTTGATAAAACTAGATATTAAAAAAGCATATGACAGGGTGGATTGGAGGTTCTTAAGGAAAGTAATGGAGGCCTTAGATTTTAATAAAAGATGGATAATCTGGATATTCAAGTGCATTTCCATCACATGTATTCAATCATTATCAATGACATCCCTGAGGATTACTTCGAGTCATCTAGAGGCATAAGACAAGGTGACCCACTTTCACCTTTCCTATTCATTATCATGGTAGAAGCATTGGGTAGAGTGTTAACTATTGCAATGTGTAGTATAAAATTAGAAGGTGTTCAGGTGACCAACAACATTCCTATCACCATGCATCAACAATTTGTTGATGACACAATATTATTTATCTCTGCTAAGTGTAGGGAAGCACAAGGTTTAAAAGGGATACTAGAAATATACTCTGTTGTATTTGGTCAAGTAATAAATGAGGTCGAACAAGAAGTTTATTTCTTCCATACTAACCCTCAAAAAGAGAAAGAAGTTCTATAAATTTTTAAATTCAAGAAGGGTTAGCTACCCAACACATATTTGGGCCTCTCCTTGGCTATAAGACCAAGGAATGGAAAACTTTGGGACCCTCTTGAAATCAAAACCAATAGTAGGTTAGCCTCATGGAAAGGGAAATGGCTATCTTGGGTTGATAAATTTATTGTGTTAAAGGTTGTAATTTCAATGATTCCCATCTATCTAATGTCCTATTTTTCCTTGCCATCTGAGAAGAATCAAGAAATAAATTAATGCATGAGAAATTTATTTGGCAACCACAAAGCAAAAGGAGATACCTTTGATTGCTTGGGAAAATATTTTGAAGACTAAAGCGACTGGTGGTGTTTGTCTAAAAGACCTCCTCAAATAGAACAATGCATTAGGCACAAAGCTAATTTGGAAAATATGTACAGATAAGAGTGCCAAATGGGTAAGGATCCTCTAGAATAAGTACGTGAATAACGATGACAAAAACAACAAACCTACCCCATGGTTCAAGGATCTAGATCTTAATGAAGGATTGTAAAAATATCATAACAAATTATCTAGCTTGGGACATGTTTATGATGGGAATTCAACTCTATTTTGGGAAGACTCATGGGGGGGTTTCCCTATTTTGGATAGCCTTATATAAATAGGGCAAACAAAGAGAATCTTAACCCAAGTTTGGGGCACAAAGGTCAGGAATAATGTGCAGGTTTGTATAAAGGATGGGCATCCAACATGGCAATGGAAGGACCTAAGGTCACTAGGTCTACCTAAAAATGAGAGAAGGAAACTGCAAGACATACTAATCAACATGCTAATCATCATTCGGGAAGGAGAGGATAGAATAGTATGGACTGGTTCAAAATCAAGGTAATACAATGCAAAAGATGGCTATCAAACCTTGGTCAAACATGAATTTTCCACCTCCCTTCCTTTACATCTCTGCTAGTATAAGAATTATTTTCCTAAAGAAGGTATGTTTACTTGGGCAACACTACAGAATAAGGTATTAACAACATATAAGTTTGCAAAAATGGGCTATCAAGGTTCAACAAGGCATGTTCTTTGCAAGGGTTATGAAGAAAATATGAATCATATTTTCTATAATGTCCATATGCTTAGGAATGTTGGAAATGGGTATGTGCTAAACTTGGATAGGCCAATGCATTACCAAATGACCTACTCAACTTATTCAAATCTTGACCAATCTTAAAGAAGAATGATGTATGCACAAATCTTTCCGATAATTAATCCCTTTATCTTGGTCTGGGAATTATGGAAGGAACACAATAGAAAAATCTCCTAAGAGAAAGAGATAGGACTCTTGTCATTTCTTAATAAGCTCAAAGTTAAAAATTGTTGAAGTAAGTAATAGAAGAATATTGGAGCAAAACAATCAAAATAAATCTTTCACAAACCAGGATTAAAAATGAGGACATCATAGTACGGGTTGAGATCTGCCCTATTGGTGGGTGATGATGGGAAGAGGACTCGAATTAAAAGAGTAGATTCTTCTTGAACTACTAGAAAGGGTTGGTACAAAATGAAGTTTGATGGGTCTTCGCACGATAATCTAGGCACTTCAGGGGATGGTTGTATTGTTAGGGATTGGGGTAGAAAATTGGTGGGAAAATTCTCAAAATATCTTCCAATTGGGATCAATAATAAGGAAAAAATTTAAGTCTTGGTGGAAGGCCTACAAATTTTCAGGAACTAAACATCAAAAATATTGAAGTTGAAGGGGACTCAAACATAGTGGTGAATGTGATCATAATTGGAAAATTTGTAAATTGGAAATTGAATGCACCACTAGATAAGGCATTGGAAACTCTCAAATATTTCAACAACTGCTCATCTCTCATATATGTAGGGAAGCTAATGCCGATGTAGACTGTTTAGCTAATCCTGGGGTAGACAACCATAATCAAAAGTTGTTAGACTGCCCACCCATAATTTAGCAAGATCATGTTGTGAGGAAGGAATTAATAGTATAAGTAAATCATCACGACCCCCAAGCTAAATTAAATTAACATCGGGAAATTAAAATCCTTCAATGTTCTTTTGGTTTGGTAGCATCGAAGGAAAGAGTGGGAGTACAATAAAGGACTATCAAATAAATTGTATTTATATCTAGCACAAGAATGTGATTAATAAATATGTAAAGATGTTAGTATTTTCACTCATTTGACAGGAAAGCATCTCCTCAGGGTCTGATATTATGGAAACTCCCATATGACTAATCAACTTGAGAAGGTAAATGACCTTCCTAGGAACCATCACGATCACTAGGTTAAAATCTGTCTTCATGGTGAACAATCAACTAGTGGAAAAGGCAATAAAATTAGTGCTTGAATGAGAATTCTTGATCGTAGATGAGAGGTATTGGGCAAACATTGACATAGATTCAAGGTTCATTGTAGCATTACTAGATTTGCAAGCCTCCAAAGGTGTGACACTAGTATTGATAAATCAAGCCCAAATACTTAGGGGCCGCTGAAGACATCACTGTTATCTCACAACTAGGGATTGGGGTTCCAAGACCCTGTTAGATTATGACAACAAATTAGAAAGAAAGTAGAGTTTATCTTTTGGAAAGATAAGGGAATTAAAACAAATTCTTATCTTTGGAATCTTTTGGAAAATATAAATATTTTAAAACAAAACAAAACAAAGCAATAAAAACAAAGTTGGATTTTTCTATGTGCAACACAAGTTGAAGATATTATTTATATCTTGCTACCTTGAAGGCTAACTCATATAGTAATGAATTGTAATCGAAGAGCAACAACTGTGTGAAAGTTGTAATCAATTTCTTTGAGAAATAAGAATATCGATACTTTGCCCCGTGGATGTTTCCTTTGCATATTGTCAAGGTTTTACCACGTAAATTTGTGTCTTGTGTTTATTCTCTATTATTTTGTGATTCCATTTAATTATCTTCTGTATTTCTTTGCATCTAGTTTGTGTTGGAATATTATTAGTTTCTAGAGGTTTTACGTTTCCGTTTTCCCAACAAGTGGTATCAGAGCAATTATTTTGCAGCATTTGTGTTAGGATTTGGTGTTTGTTTTGTAGCATTAGATGGAAAAGGTTTTGAATACAAGGTTCGAGGTGGAGAAATTCAATGGGAAGAATAATTTTGAGATATGGAAGCTCAAAATGCATGATTTGTTAGTGCAACAAGGATTGCACAAAGCGTTGGTTGGAAAGTCAAAGAAACCTACAAATATGACTGATGAAGATTGGGAGGATTTTGATACAAGAGCTCTAAGCATAATTCGGCTGTGTTTAGCAGATGATGTTCTTTTTAATATTGTTGGAGAGGATACAACTGCAAGCTTATGGAGTAAAATGGAGAGTCTTTATAAGACAAAGTCCTTAAAAAATCATATCTACTTGAAGAGGCAATTGTATAGTTTGCGAATGAAGGAAGGTATAAAAATTGTCGATCATTTAAATATTTTCAATACTCTTATATGGACCAATTAGCTAGTATGGATGTAAAAGTTAAATATGAAGACAAGGTAGTTACATTATTGTGTTTATTGCCCGAATCCATGAATCACTTAGTCACTTCTATTAACTTTAGCACAACTGAAACCCTTTAATTCAATTCTATTGTGGGGGATTTGTTGTCCGAAGAGGTGTGGAGGAAATATAACATAGAAACCTCCACATTAGAAGCAATGGTGGTTAGGGGCCGATCCATAGAGAAAGGGGAAGATTCGAGAGGTACATCCAGATCTAAGTCAAAAGTAAAAAAGGGTAAGGGAAAATGTTGTTACTACAATAAATCAGGGTATCTCAAGAAAGAATGTTGGGAGAGGAAAGAAGACAATGATGAATCCAAAAAGGAAGAAAATCTGGTTGAGACAAGTTTAGGTACGGTTGATGAATTTTTATTTTTTTGTAATTCCTTGCAGTATCATGAGGAATGGTTATTAGATTCTGGTGCTTCTAATCACATGTGTCCACATAAGAGTTGGTTTTCTTCTTACTAAGCTATTGATGGCAGTGTTGTTCTTATGGGAAATAATGTTTCTTGTAAGACTATTGGGATTGGGAGCATTAAGATTAAAATGTTTGATGGTATTATGATGACTTTAACAGAAGGAAGACATGTGCCTGAACTTCAAAAATAATTTAATTTCTTTGGGAGTTTTGGATTTTGGAGGTTATAAATTTACAAGTCAAGGTGGATCAATGAAAGTGTCCAAGGGCATTTTGGTGGTCATGAAGGCTATAAATATTAGAAACCCTTACAAGTTGGAAGGAAGTACTATAATAAATGGAGCGACAATGTTATATGAGGAAGAAAATTAATCTACTTGTTTATGGAATCAATGACTGGGTCATATCAGGGAGAAAGGATTGAAGGTACTATTGATCCGTAAGTTACTTCCAAATTTAAAATCTTTGAATTTGAATTTCTACAAGCATTGTGTTTATGGGAAGCAATATAGACATAAGTTTAAAGTAGAGAGTCATGTAAGTAAGGTTATTCTAGATTATATTCATTCAGGTGTTTTGGAGTGTTTTAAATTAGACCGGGCAAATCTAAGAAGTATATATTTGTTGGTTGGTGATGGAATTAAGGGATATAGATTGTGGGATCCAACTACTCACAAAATCATCATTAGCAGAGATGTATTTGATGCATCTTCTCTCATAAAATCAGATATAGTAGAAGTTGAAAATCTATAGGAGTTAGATGCTAAAACAACATTTCTACATGGAGATTTAGATGAGGAGATATATATGGAACAACCAAAAGGGTTTGTTCAAGATTACAACAGGAAATTTGTTTGCAAACTCAAGAAGTCATTGTATGGCTTGAAGGAGTCTCCAAGGCAATGGTACAAGAAGTTTGATTCCTTCATGGTGAGCCAAAATTTTATGAGTGAGTATGACCATTGTGTTTACTTTAAAAGTTTGAAAAAAAGTTTATTCATTATATTGGTATTATATGTTGACGATATGCTTGTAGCAAGCAAAAGCATAGTTGGATCAATGAGTTAAAGGATCAAATGGCTAACACTTTTGATATGAAGGATCTAGGAGCAAAAAGAAATAAATTTGGGCATGGAAATGCACTGAGATAGAAAAGATGGTAAGCTTTGGTTATCACAGTAGAAGTATGTGGAGAAGATCCTCATAAGATTCGGTATGAAGAATGTGAAACTAGTAAATATCCCTTTAGCTTCTCATTTTAATCTTTCTTCAAGTTTATGTCCTAACAATTAAGAAGAAAATGATTATACGTCTCGTGTGCCATATGCTAATGCAGTAGGAAGTTTAATGTGTGCAATGGTATGTACAATACCATATATTTCACATGTAGTTGGTGTTGTTAGTAGATACATGGAAAAACTAGTTAAAGAGCATTGGACAATAATGAAATGGGTGCTTCAATATCTTAGAGGTACAAGTGATTATTGTATCACCTTTGATGGTAGTAGTGGTTCAATTTGTGGTTATGTTGATTTAGATTTTTCAAGTGATTTGGACAAAAGGAGATCTACATCATGTTACGTCTTTACTCTTGCAGGAGGACCTATTTGTTGGATTTCAAAGATTTTAGAAATAGTTGCTTTATCCACTACTAAGGTAGAGTATATGGTTGTCTCACATGCTTGCAAAGAGGAAATTTGTTTGAAGGGCCTTTTGGGCAAGTTTGGAAAAGTGCAGGATAGGGTGATTGTATTTTGTGATAGTCAAAGTGCTATACATCTAACTAAAAATTTAGATTATCACAGCAGGACTAAGCATATTGCGATTAAATATTATTTTGTTAGACAGGTTATTGATGGAGGTGGAGTAGCTCTTGAGAAAGTTCATACACTAGAAAATTATGTAAACATATTTACAAAACCAGTACAATTAGAGAAGTTGAAGTGGAGTTTGACTTCTCTTGGCTTGTAGAAAAAATATTTTGGAAAAGATAAAGATTTAAAACAAAAGATAAAGATTTTAAAATAGAACAAAACAAAGCAATAAAAATAAAGTTGGATTTTTCTATGTGCAACACAGGTTGAAGATATTATTTATATCTTGCTGCCTTGAAGGCTAAATCATATTTTAATGAATTGTAATTGAAGAGCAACAACAGTGTGAAAGTTGTAATCAATTTATCTGAGCAATAAGAATGCCAATAATTTGCCTTGTGGATGTGTCCTTGGAATATTGTCAAGGTTTTACCATGTAAATATGTGTCTTGTGTTTATTCTCTATTATTCCATGATTCCATTTAATTATCTTTTGTATTTATTTGCATCTAAATTGTGTTACAATATTATTAGTTTCTAGATTTTACATTTCTATTTTCCTAACAGACCCAAGGACCTGCATAGGCTCTTCATATCAGGTACCACGATGTGTCACTATCCTTTTCTTCTCGATGTTGAAGGAGAAACAAGACATTATATGGTGCTAATTTTCTCAAAAATTTACACTACCTAGTCTTGGTGTTAAACTTCAATTGGGTGGGGGATTTTATTTCTTTCCTTAAGTATGTGGCTGAGGAGTAACTGTGGAGTGTTGTTAGTTCTTCAAGTTTTTTGTTTTGCTAATGCTTTCTAAACATCAATCAAAATGTATGTGTTTTGTAACAGTTTTGTAATTTGGGCATTGTGAGACCTACAAGCTATGTTGGGGTTTTGGGAACATATGCCCTGCATGGAAAATCGAGGAATTTTTTTGGGGATATCTCATTAGCTTTGTGAAGCCATTGATGCAAAGTATTGCAAGTAGGAATCAAACATATCTTCTTTGCTACTTGCGAAGCTACGAAAATGTAACACTTTATTATTTTAATGAAAATCCTTCTTATGTAGCAAAAAGACAACATTTCCCCCACTATTTTCCCTTGGAAAAGCATCTTCATTGTATGATATAGTATGAGACCACCTAGAGGGTTGAGAACTCACAACGAAGGTTGGTAAACACTAGAAAACAACTTTTAGACATCAAAACTTGAGTGGTTTGATGTATATTTGGCCTAGGGGCTAGGAAATTGGCTTATTTTTTTTAGACATGGTTGTATTTTAGTAGAAGGTGATAGTCCACTAAGTTTGATGAATTTTCTAAAGAGTTGGAGATTTTTTTAATTTCAATAGTGGACCAAACTTCATCTTGAATATATGACATTAGGTTCTCAGTGCTTAACTAAGAGACCAACTGTAATATAAGTAGGCAATCTTTGATTTTGTGACTGGTAGATTGACACTTACAATAAAGTGTTGGTAAATTAATATAAGTCACATTTTACAAAAAGTGAATAGTCCCAACTTAGATTTCTATAGACTTCTTAATATTGATTGTGAGCTCCACTATGATACAAACTATATTATTTGGATGAGATTTTTTTTTGGTTCATGGTAAATAAAACGTTCCTAGGATTAAATAATTTTCTTCAAGAAAGCCTATAAATGAATTGGTAGACCAAGAAACTTAACCTAGACTAGGGCATTAAGTAACACTTATTCTAAAACCTTGAAATCTTAGGTCTAATGTCTCATTAGACAACACCAATAGGGTTTTGTACATGAACCACCAACTAGGGAGCTTTGGGAGTATATTAACCTATTGGGGTTCCTTAAAAGAGAGTATAAAAGCAAGCTTGATGTTATAAGATCCTTGATAACGCTTAATCCAAGCAATAAGAGATTGCTATGAGGGAATATTATCGACATAATAAACAATTAAATTATAATTTTAATACCATTAAAAAATATAGTTTACAACATATATAATTAAACAAAAATTAATATGATTTTTAAATTTATTACTTCATCATATTCCTTAAGTACAAACTTCCTCACTCTACTAAATACTTTGAACTATTCACTACTATAATAGTAATAAAAATAATAATAATCTTAATCTACCAAAAAATAAATTGAAATAGTTAATATAAAAAGCCCTATAAAAAAATTAAAAAAATAAAAATGATAAAAACCTAATAATATACCTTATATTTTTAGCAAAGCTAAACCATTAAGTTCACTAAAGCAAGACCAAAGCTATCCAAAACTTCTTTCTTTAAGATCTCTATTTTTTTTATGGATGAGTAATTTGGAGCTTAGCTTTTTATAGAGTGATCTCCTCTTGTAATCTCTCAAACAATGTGCAATGAACCTCATCCACACATCACGAACAAATCAAAAATCCAACCCACAACCTAAACTATCTAAAATGACAATCAAAATCGAATGAACAATGGACCTCATCCACACATCAAGAATAAATCAAGAATCAAACCCACAACCTAAACTATCTAAAATGATAGCCAAGATTGAATGAGCAATGAACCTCATCCACAGATCACAAACAAATCAAGAATCGAACCCACAACCTAAAGTATCTAAACTGACAACCAAAACCGAATGAGCAATGAACCTCATCCACACATCACAAACAAATCAAGATCGAACCCACAACCTAAATTATCTAAAATGACAACCAAAACTGAATGAACAATGAACCTCATCCACACATCAAGAACAAATCTAGAATCAAACCCACAGCCTAAACTATCTAAAATGATAACTAAAACTGAATGAAAAATCCTTCGTAATCTGAATGGAAAACAACATTTGTTTGGACAATTGAAGCGAGAGCCTTCGTTCTCCTTTCCTCTCAACAGTCCTTGAATTAGAAAGATAAAGCAGCCTTTGTAAGAATTGCATCCACGTCAATATAATACAAGAACCAAAACTGGCATATGCCTTGTTCCCACGTATCTGTCCTTCGCAATCTCATTTAAAATGCAGTGAAAGCCTCACCAAGGGCGTATATCATTCCTACTCTCCATCACGCCTCTTCACCCATTTCTTCATTCCATGCTATTTCTAACATACTAATGTGGAGCTTTCTCCTACGTTCAAACTTGGCCGCGTACGCACAATTTATACACGTTTTCCTTTGAAACTTCTTCTACACCGCCAGACTTTGAATAGCAGAGCATTGAACTATGTTGCGTGTCATTCAAGATATCTTTTTGCTTTGAATAGTACATGCTTCTCCTGCAACAATCTCACTGAGTTTTTAAATAGGAGATACCAATTATATTTTATAATTCAGATTGTGAACATCTAGGTGAGGCATTTTGGGTTTATAGAATGGCTTCCTCTCATTTATTGCAATCATACAATGCGGGTCTTTGTAAAGACAAACACTCAGTCGTAGTTATGGGGGTTGCAAGGATCAAAACTTCCATGCCTTCTAGCAGGTTTGCAGTTTAAGCCGCAGGAATGACAAACTTGTACAGGAAAATCATTGTTAAGAGGAAGCCACCGATGTGCCTGCTACAAGAAAAGGTGTCAGTAAATGAAGAAGTCATAATTTGGGGCTTTCCTAAAAAAGGACTGGCTTTACAGCCAGAGAAGAATCAGACACAAGATTTTATTCAGAAAGTGAGTTGCACATAAAGAAAGTTTAGCATTCAAGTTATTTCCTTGATTGTTTAACTTGTTCAGCCATTTGATGCTTAAAGTAGAATGTTAATTAATAGTGTGTGTATGTGCAGGCTATTTTTAACTGTCGGTTTTTTACCTTGATGGGTGTGGGTGGTGCACTCATAGGCTCCATCCTCTGTTTCTTCAGGGTATTTCTTCTTTCTTAATTATATTTGACGTTTTTTTTCATCAATGTTGTCAAATCACTCTCTAAGAATAGTATCATCATGATGAGATAAGAAGATAAGAGAAATAATATATAATGAAATGTAATAAAAAATAATGATGAAGAAAAAAGCTCAATATTCTAATTTAATTTTTAATTTTTTCTTTAAAATTAATAATTTTCATCACTTACAGGGGTGTGCGCTTATGTGGGGATCTTTTTTGGAAAACTTGCGTAGTCTTGCAATTTGCAAGGGATTAGAGTCTGCCCACGTAATTCTACCACTTGTAGAAGCAATAGGTGCGACTGTTATTTCATAAAAACCTTATTTCTCACAGTTGACTTCATTATTCTTGTTGTTTAATTTTCTTAAAGCTATTTGATAAAAGAAAGGATCTAATAATTGAACAACCCAATTTCATCCTTCGACCATTTCATTTTACAACAGCTTACTTTACCCAACTTTCATGTCTTTGGCGTCTACTCACTCTTTCATAAAATCTTTTTTTTGACTTCATAAACTCTTGTTTGGTTCAGATGTATATTTGATGGGAACGGTAATGCTCATCTTTGGCATTGGTCTATACGAACTGTTCATCAGCAACCTTGACATCCCTGCAAATGCAGCCTATGGACTTCCCTCACCGCAGGTCTAGCTTATTTGGGCTGTTTGTCTTACAGGTTTGAGACCATCACTGTACTTGTTTAAACTGGTTTACAATGAGATTTTTATATAAGTATTGTTACTAATAAGAAAGTGGATCTGCAGAAGCGTCCTGCGTGGTTGGAAGTTAAGTCAGTGGAAGAGGTGACAGCAAAAGTGGAACGAGTGATGATAATGATAGTGCTGCTTTCTCTCTTGGACAAAAGCAAATGGGTGCTCATAACCACACCTGTTTCTCTGCTACAATACTTTTCTCTTCCGCTTCCATTTTCCTACTTTCTAAATTGTCTCATTAGTGAAAGGATCCAATAGTCATCCATTCTAAATTCTTTCATAAACTCTTAAATAGTAATCAGAATTATACAATTTTTTTTAAGTTTTTTTAGATTATTTAAGAGCTTAAAGCTATTGTATGAATTTTTGAATATTTATGACATGATAGAATTTGTTATGTACACAAAAATCCAAGAGTGACCATTTGAAAATGTTGTCTGATGCCTATTCATCAATGCCCAGCAATAATTATTGTCTCGCTAATTTATTGAAGTTTTATTAATCATTTTGTTGTAGACAAGAAGTCACGAGGTCTAGTCTATCTCTGTTTCATAATAATTTTTTTTTATTTTCATCTACTATACAATACAGTTTATAAAAAACTACCCAATTTTTACAATTGTAATTTTTTTTTAATCTGTAAATCTTCATCGACTATGTAGTGCAGTTTTTTATAAAAGAATTATCCAATTCCTGCAATCATTAAAAAAAATAAAAATCTTGTAAATCTTCATCAGCTTGAGCAAGAAAATAGCTATTTTAATGATTAGCTTCTCGAATAATTACTGCCGACATTTAATGTTTTCAGAGTTAAAATGCAAACAGTAGTCTTGAAAACATAGAGCAGAGTTGGAATTGCAAATATTATAGTAGAATTGTCAACGACTACAGACATTTAACAGTGATAGCAAATGGGGTTAGTGTGGGAGTGGGACCCAGCAATAGAGAGAGACTAATCGCACGCATGAAAATCACCTGCCTACTTTATTCGTATAAAAAATCTACTTCACTTTAACATCATCTGGATATTTCTGGATTTGATTTGATTGTGTAAAGGTTTTTTATCAATGCTTTTCCTTTTTCCGATGATACAAACGTTGACCAAAAATCTATTCAATTGTATAAATTTTGTAATTTAAATTACAAAGTAATTTTAATAAATTGGTTAATTTTGTGAGTATATAGTGGTGCAATGTTATATCATCTCTTTCTTTTAAACGTGGACTGGTTTCTTATCTATCTATTAGCACTTGCGTCTAAAGGAAGTTCATGGCATTTCATCGATAGAAAATTATATGTTTGTTAATATGCTAGAGAGTATGTGTTTGTGCATGAAAGCACTACAAATTCTAATTAGATGTGGTTGGATTAAACAATTAATAATAAGTCCTAAATAATGAAACTAGCAATCACACCTTGGTGTCCAATGGGTATGCTGAAGAGGTGTGAAGGCCAACTAAGTAAGATTTTGGTCTATTTTTTTTGTATACATTTGTGTGGTACATGAAGTCAATTGGTAGGATCTCTAAATCAGAAAGATAATAAGGCTCCATTACCCACAATCTCATGTTGTATTTGCAATAGGAAAGATAATTTTGATGGATTAGATCATTTACTTGTGGCAGTTTAACCAAATGATAACATCTACTTTAGGACTATTGGAAAATTCATCGCCAATAATTCACCAGCAATTCATGACGGTGAATTTTCAATGAGATGAATTTGTCATGCTGATGAATTGTTGGATGTGAATTTGTTGGCGGTGAATTTGCCTAAAGCCCTAATTTAGATATACAGTCCTTGATAATATTATAATCTAACATAAAAATAAAAATACATAATCAAAATATTTTGTGTATATAAAATAAATTATATTTATCTATATACCATTATTTTCCCCTTGATTAAGTATTTCAATTATTTTAATTTAGTCAAAATAATAATTATTTGTATTTATTAAAAAAAATCCCCTACCAAATATACTAGTATTTATATTTAGAATTATGAAAATGCTACACTCTGCTCAAGAAATTGCAAAAGCTACCCCTTCTACTAATGATGACCACACGACTAAGGTGAAGACTCCTCAAACTATGGCAACTTAGGCATTTGCATCACTGGACATGAGGATCTAGGATTTCTTTCACCATGTTTGGAGTTCAAGGCCGCTCTATGAATGGGTATTAGGGTTAGTGCACACTCGGTGGTGTCCCCTATATACTGCCAAAACCTTAGCTCTCAACTTTTGTCCAAGGATTGACAACAGTCTAGAAAATCTGGTGCTTGGGGTGAAGGGCATGTCTTCAAAAACCACCACAACCGCCCCTTGACCTGCAACAAAGGCACTATTCATGGGCAACCAAAGGCTATGGGGCATTGGATAAGGATAATAGGTGTAATTTTAGGGACTATTTAGCCTTGGGACACCACGACTTTGGTCGCAGGGGTAGATTTCCCTAAAATTTCTCTCTACAAATCTTTCCAAATGGTGTTAACCCTCCAGATGGGAATAGCAACAAGGTTTTCCCTCTACCTATTGACCTCACAAAGCACATTTTTGAGGTTAGCCTAGACATTTTTTCTTGTGATATAGATGACTATCTGTAGAACCATTCTCTCATTTGCAGATTGATGAAATCATGGCCTAGCTTAAGCGAATTACATTCTTGGATCACACAAAATTGGAAGGAGCACATGGAAGAGGAAATTCATATCTATCCTTGTGCCTAGACAGTTTTTCTTGTGATAGAGATGACTATCTATAGAACCATGCTATCATCTGCAGATTGACGAAATCATGGCCTAGCTTAAGTGAAATACATTCTTGGATCACACAAAATTGGAAGGAGCACATGGAAGAGGAAATTCATATCTATCCCTGTGCTCAAGGTCTTTTATCTTGGAATTTGACTCCAGTAACGATATGGATTTGGTGTTGAAAGCTAACTTCCTTGGATGTTTTAGGGAGAATTCATCTGCATGAAGCCTTGGTTTGCTTCCTTCAATCCTTAAATCAAGACCTTTAGATCTGTATTCCTTTGGGTGAGATTACCATACCTTCCCTTGCAGTTTTGGGAATTAGACTGTTTGTGTGCTATAGGAAATGGTCTAGGTAAGTATCAGTGCACTTCCAATGAAACATTCAACTATAGGAGTTCTACTTACACATGCATATGTGTATAAATGGATCTATCTATTAGGCTACCTGTTGAGATCTCTCTGAAATTGGGTAACAAATGCTGGAGACAACTAGTAGACTACAAAAAAATTGCTTTAAGATGTTGGAAATGTTTTTCAACTAATCACTTTACCCACCAATGTCAAAAGATGCAATCTCATGAAGTCAACAATCAGGAAACAAGGGGAAGGCCCTCATGTTAGAGGGTAAAAGCACAAAACTGTGCCACACTTTCAGCCAACATATCAGTACAACTCAATTTAAGTATTTCTAACTAAAAATCAATTTTGGTCAAACATATGACCTAGTAAGATTCATTCTAGCTAAGTTAGATACTTCCAAAATTTATTCAACTAAAATTGTTGGCTAAAAATATATGGAGCACCACTTTGAGTCCAATTTACCAAAAAAAAAATTATTTGAAAAACTTGAAGTTTTAATAACTCCTCCTCATGTAAATAACATTTTTTTTTAAATGTAAAAATACCCTTTTGTAGATCCATAAGTGTAGTTTTCAAAAATATATTTATTTTAATAGTTTAATTATTATTATTATTTTTATTTATACTAAAAGTAGGTTATTAGCAAAGAATATTAGGTTGATTACCATGCCAAGGAAAAATACTAAAAAATATTTTAAAAAATAGAAAAAAATATGATGCATTAGATAAAAGAATCTATTTCAAGATGGTATATTTTTTTTCCATTTTAGATAAATATTTAATACATATGAATGTTGACGTTCGATGGAAACAATTGTTTTTTATTCACGCACATTTTAATACTTATATACAAACATATATTTATCAAAATTGGAAAAAAAAATATCCATGCACTAAAGTTTCAAGTTATAAATACACACAAAAAATTTGAAAGAAAAAAAATAAAATTTACTATAAAAAGTTTGACGTCCTGTGCAACTTCATTTTTCAGCATTTTATCAACAACTAAATTGTAGTGTTAATTTATGAAAAACTATTTTAAAATAATTTTTTAATTTCTTATAAAAAATACAAACATAAAATATACTAAAAAATACATATTTTACTAGTTTTTATCATTTAAAAATTCAAAACATATATGCTACTTTTTAGTGATTCAAGTTTAAAAGTTGGATCAACATTGGCCGTTTCCTTTATAAAGTGTGACACAACTTTGTACTTTTACCCTAGATTGGGGTAGATTTCCATCATTATGTTAGCTCTCTTGGAACCCAAAATGAATTGACTTCTCCTTAAGCTCCTTAATAGGTCATTTCAAAGCCAAATTCTCCCTCTCTTCCCATTGGGCAAGATCTCCTTCTCGGGGTCTCACATGGGGTCAATGCCAGTGTCTCCTATGCAATCCCCTTGCCATCATTGGAGAAAATAACCACAAAAATTGGCAATGATTCTATGGAGGCACCAACTTCTCCCATGACAGTTGGGACTATTGTTGGTGAAGGTTGTGAAGGCAATTCCAAATCAAATTCTTCAGAGGAAGAGGTCTCCGACAATGATAAAGCACCAAATGATGTTGAGATCATCAACAAAATTTTTTTTGTGAAGGAATGAATGTTGCTTGCTTGCCCAAGGGTTGATATGTTCCCCTTCATCCATGAAGGGGGAAAATATTACAATGTAAATGTCCTTTGTGTCCATGTTAGAACGGGTTGCCAAGGTCCTAGTGGCAGTAGTTATTCTATTGCACCCCTATTAGTAGGGCATGCATTATCCTTTTTATTTTTTCTTTATTTATGGGGTACTACTCCCTTATGCCTAGCTTATAAGATAATACATATTAAGTGTTTTATAACCTTATAAATTTATTTATTTTTATAATAAAATAAATATATTTATTGTAAACTTAAAGATGTTTTTTAATAAAACTTAACATTATTTGTTTATTTAAATTTTTGATTTAAGTAAAATAATACTTTAAATTTAAAAGTTGGTAATTAACTTGTTAATATAAATTAGTATATTTTTTAATTAAATATTAAAATAATAATGTAAATTTAAATATTTCAATAAAATACAATCAATTATATGACAAAATTTTATTTCTCTCTATCTTTTTTAAAAGAAAGATATTTAAGTTGGTAATTAATTTGTTAATATAAATGATTATTTTTTTAATTAAATACTAAAAAATATATAAATTCAATGTAAATTTAAATATTTCAATAAAATATGAGGTGCAGACTGATTTGACTAAAGCATCTTGTTGCAGGTAAGAGGTCATGAGATCTAGTCTCCCATAATCATGAGTACCATATATGTAAAATTTCAATAAAATACAAATGATTACATGACCAATTTTTTTAAAAAAGAAAGACATTAAGATATTTAGTTACATGACCAAATTTCATTTCTCTCTAATTTATTTTTTAAGGAAATATATTTAAGTTGGTATTTAATTTGTTAATATAGATTATTATATTTTTAATTAAATATTAAATTTTTATAAATTTAAAGTAAAGTTAAAATAGAAAATGATTGTAAATTTAAATATTTCAATAAACATAAGCTATGCATGACCAAATTTCATTTCTCTCTATTTTTTAAAAGATATTTAAGTTGGTAATTAATTTGTTAATATAAATTATTATATTTTATTAATTAAATATTAAAATTTTATAAATTTAATGTAATTTTTTTTTTTAATAAAATACAACCATTACATAATAAAATTTCATTTCTCTCTAATTTCTTTTTTTTAAAGAAAGATATTAATATTCTTCAAAGTTAAATAAAATATTTCTCTTAACATACAAAAAAAAATTAAATATGTATCAAATAAAATAATTCCATTAAAATTAAAACATCTTTTTTTAAAGATATGTAATAAATAAAGTAATTCCTCATGAATAAAACATAATTTTATATATATTTTTAATCTTAAATAGATCAATTTATAAATCTAATTCATATTAAATAAATAATAATATAAACACTGCAAATACCTTTTAAATAAATATATTTAAAATATCTAATTAATATTATCATAAAAAAATAAAAAATGAAAACTTGCAATAAAAGGTAAAAAAAATGGGAGAAGCGAAAATAGGTAGTGCGGTGGCTCAGGAAGGTAATGTAGAATAGGCGATAGCTCACGAACCAGTGAAGGTAGATGAACAACAAAGCAACGTTCAGGAGCTGTGCCAGGGGAAGGAGAAGAAGGAAAGGCATGACACGCTGAAGGTAGGCATCAAGCAAAAGCAACAACAGAAAAAAAACAAGGAAAAATAAGGAGAAATGGTGCAATGAATTGGACAAAACAATACCCTTTGAAGAATTTAGAGCAAAAATCAACAAAGGCTGGAAGGCATATGGGGATACTGATTGGAATCATGGATCAGACTCTCACAAGCCTTAATGGGTGATGGAGAATGGTGTCTGGGTAGATAAATGCCATCCATATTACCAACACCAAGAACAAGCTGAAAGAGATCAAAGACGAAGGAGGAATAGGGCTTGGATGAATCAAGGGCCTCCATGGATGAGACCCAACTGCTACACGAAAGAAAGGTACTCAAAATTCAACAATGGCTGGAGGAGAAATCCTACAAAAATGAAAGGGTGGTTCGGGGAGAAAGGAGTAAACAAAGATTTGACAAAAAACTAGCGCCAAATGGACACGACCAAGTCCAAAGAAACCAAGAACAATGTAGTAGAAAGTAAAGGAATGTCAAGAAAAGGTAAGTCTGTACAAACCCCTATATTCTAAATGTCAATAAAGAAGTAGTTAAGAAGAATTGAGAAATCCTACAAAAATTCTGAATGTTTGCAAGATGGGGGGGGGAGAAGGACAAAAAAATAAGGAAACCATGGAAGATTGGTGTAGAGAAAACTGGGGGGAAGAGATATTGGTAAATACCTTAGAAAACAACTGGTTTTTGATTAAATTCCCGAACTA
Organism: Sequoiadendron giganteum; assembly: GCA_007115665.2. Lineage (NCBI taxonomy): Eukaryota > Viridiplantae > Streptophyta > Pinopsida > Cupressales > Cupressaceae > Sequoiadendron > Sequoiadendron giganteum. The sequence continues at coordinate 550,072,273 of CM021102.1, forward strand.
GGATGAAAGAAATAAGGCCTTAGAATCAGGACCTTATTTTCTGGATGGTGCCCAAATTCACCCTGTGGAATGGCGATCAAATTTTTACCCAAGGAAAGATTGGTTGGAAGAGAGTGTCGTTTGGATAAGGCTGTATAATTTTCCCACGAAATACTGGGTGGAGGAAACCCTAGAAGAAATAGGTAAGCTTCTAGGAAATCTACAAAGCATAGATAACATCCAGCTAGACAGAAAGAAAGGACCTTCCTTCCGCATCTGTATATCAAAAACACAAGGGCTAGAGATGCCTAAAATGGTAGAAATCAGAACGGAGGTAGGTTCTTGGAAGCAGGAATTGATCAGGGAGGATAACCTTAAGTTATGCCCTAGATGCAAATCAATGAGGCACGATAAGGTGGATTGCATAGAAAAGTGGGGGATCAACAATACTGGCGCAACAAAACAAAATAAGGAATAGAAGAAAGTAAATGATTTGGAGTTAGGACAATCAAGTGAATTCCTGGAAAAAGAAATGATGGAATCAATGAACTCAAGACAAAAGGTGGTTGAGTTAGGTTGGAAAACACCTTCGGACCATAGACAAGATGGGGACCAAACAACATGGTGGCCAGTACAAGACAATCATATAACCTTTCCAGAAACCGAGTTGTCGAGGGAAGACAACTTCCCTCATCTTACAGACATTAGACTTGAAAATCAGTTAGTAATAATTAAGGAAAAAGATGAAGAAATTCAGGAAGTGGATCTCAGTGCGACATCAGATATAAAATCACCAAACAATATCAATCCTATAGAAGAGGAAAGTCAGGAGGCGGGGAGTATAGGGTCAGAATCGGAGTATGATGACAAATTTGAAGAATATTAGGAAGGGATTTTGGTTGAGAGAGGAATCAAACAAATACCCTCAACAAGAAAAACTACAGGGATCAAATCTTACAACCAAAGAGGTCGGAAACCCAATAAGGAGAAGCTAAAAATAGAAGGGGCAACAAAAGGGCAGACAAAACTAGGCCAAACAATCCTTAGAAAAGGGAAGGGACTCCCCCTTCCTGGGGAACCATGAAAATCATAAGATGGAATACTAGGGGCTTAAATGCCCCTAGTAAATGGTGCCATTTCAAGCGCCAGATAGATAGTAACAAGCCAAATATTTTAATAATCCAGGAGACAAAATGGAGTAAGGAGGAACAAGAAAGGAAACTGAAATGGTGGAGAGGTTGGGAAGGTTTCTGTAAAGAATCAAACAAAGCATTTGGGGGTCTTGAGATATTATGGAACCCAACCTCAGTGTGTTGCAAACTCATGATGGATAAGCATAATTGGACAACGGTCTCAGTACGTCTATATCAGGACAATTCAGTACTCAATCTAATTAATGTGTATGGCCCTATTGCCCTAGTAGATAAAAGGCACCTCTGGGAAGAACTATCCACCTACCTGGGTCAATTAAAAGATGCCAAAAATATAATTGGGGGGGACTTTAACGCCACTCTATATAATTTTGAGAAACAGGGAGGACTACAAAACCTGATTCGATCTCAAGTAGATTTTTAGGATTTTATAGATCAAAACATGTTAAGAGAGATAAATACTAGGAATAAAATATATATGTGGACTAACAAAAGAATGGGTCATTCTAGTATAGCAGAAAAATTGGATAGATTCCTGGTAAAGGGAGAGTGGAACCAAGGGTTGAACTTAATGGAAGCCTCGATTCTCCCATGGAGTGGTTTGGATCACTTCCCAATACAACTGAAACTCCAACCAAATACTTTTAAAGGGGGATCTCCCTTTAGATTCGAAAAAATGTGGATGAGGGACCCAAACCTCTTTGATCAGATAGCGGTTTGGTGGAAAGAAATTTGGATTGGTAACCATTCATACCTCTTCACTTTCCAGAAGAAACTTGCGTATATCGAAACAAAATTAAGAATATGGAACAAAGAACACTTCAAAAATATTTTTGAAGAAAGTGATAGGATAGATAAGGAGCTCAAAATCTTAAATGAGGAAATAATCAAGAACAACATGCAGCGGGAGGAGTATCAAAAAGAAAAAGATCTACTCGAAGCCCAATCTGATTCCCTAGCAAGAATAAAATGCCATTGGAAGCAAAAATCCAAGGAACAGTGGCTCCAAGAGGGTGACAAGAATACTAGGTTCTTTCATAACTCAACTTTGGATAAAAGAAGCTCCAACAGGATAACAGATCTGGTGAGAGTTGATGGATCTATTGCCAGTAATGCTCAGGAAATTAATAAGGAAGCAGTAAGGTACTTTGAGACACTCTTTAAAAAGGAGGATCAAGAGGAGGTAGATGCAATGGGGAACTACATCAGGGGAATACCAAAACTAATCTCTGATATGGAAAATAAAGAACTCACTAAATCCATAAGTCTGGAGGAAGTAAAAAAGGCAACTTTCCAACTTGGGGTAGATAAATCCCCAGGCCCAGATGGCTTCTCGACATCCTTTTTTCAAACTTACTGGGAAATAATCAAAGAGGATCTAGTCAAAGCGGTAGAGGAGTCAGGGAATTAAAAATCTATGCTAGGAGCAATCAATCATACCTTCATTGCACTTATCCCAAAAAAAGAGGAAGCAAACTGTATGGGGGAATTTAGACCAATCTCCCTTTGTAATACAATATATAAAATAATCACGAAGATCATTGCCAATAGGATCAAAATGGTATTAAGTAAAATTATATCAGAAGAACAAAGTGGCTTCATTCCGGGTAGGTCAATTATGGAAGGGATAATAGTAACTCACGAAACTATCCACTCAACAAGGAATCTCAGACTACCAAGCATGATCCTAAAGTTAGATATCCTAAAAGCATACGATCGGGTGGATAGACAATTATTGTTAGATGTGTTACTAGGTTTTGGTTTTGATAGAGAATTAGTAGGATGGATCAAAAGCTGTATAAGTGGCCCAAGTTTCTCAATACTAATAAATGGTGTTGCTCAGGGGTTCATTGCTTCATCCCGAGGGATAAGACAAGGAGATCCACTTTCCCCTTTTCTTTTCATTATAATGGTAGAAGCCTTGGGTAGGAAAATAAGCCAAGTTAGATTAGAGGGCACATGGAAAAGAATTGAGGCAACACCTGGAGTAGGAGCAAGTACCCACCAACAATTTGTGGATGACACCATCCTGTTTGGTGTAGCCACAAGAATGGAGGCAAGAAAAATCAAGGAAGTCCTGAGCAGTTAAAACAAAGCCTTTGGTTAGGCCATCAACTGGAGGAAATCAAAAGTCTTCTTCCTCAATACCCAACCTAGCATCCAAAGCGTTCTCACAAGAATATTGGGTATCAGATCGGCCTGCCTACTAGGATAATTTCTTGGAATGATATTGTTTGCTGGGGCTAACCGAACTATTTACTGGGACAAACTAATAGGAAGGTGTAGAAAGAAAATGGAATTGTGGAAAGGCAAATGGCTTACTTCAGTAGGAAGGCTCATCTTGGTTAATTCAATCTTGTCAGCAATCCCCACTTACTCAATGTCGTGCCTAAAAATCCCCGAAGGCATTTTGGACCAGCTCAATCAAATCATGAAAAAGTTTTTCTGGAATGGACCACATGACCTAAACAAAGTCCCTTTATTGGCTTGGGATAAGGTATGTAAACCCCAGGTTTTGGGTGGCACGGGAATAAGACAATTGAGCGAAATGAACCTGGCCATGGGGGGCTAAACTGGTCTGGAAAATGTACACAAGCAAACATAAATGGGTCAGAATTCTAAGGAGAAAATATCTTGACTCAAACGAGCCATTAAGCATAGTCAGGGTACTTAATCCACCAAAAGGGTTGGCAATTTGGAACTTGATATGTGATTGCAGAGACATTGTATATAGACATGTCTCATGGGAAGTTCATAGTGGCAATAAAGCTTCATTTTGGGAAGACTCATGGGATAGTCACGCCAAATTAAATAATATGCAGGGACTGAAGGATATCAAGGAAGAAACCATCAGAGGTTGGGGTCACAAAATATGTAACTACAAAGGATTCGTATGGAAGGATGGTATCAAGAAGTGGTGCTGGAAAAGCCTAGATACACTCAATGCCCCAAAAATACAAAGAAAGGCCTTGAAAAAGATAATGGAAGCCAAGACTTTCCCTGCTAGTGAAGGGGAAGATGTCCTGAGATGGAGCACTTCAGCTAATGGAGAGTATAAGCTGAAGCTGGGGTACATAATTAAGGAAAAAAGGATGGATAGGAAGACATGGCCATACACTCTATGTTGGGGGAAATATATGCTACCTAAGGCCAGAGTGTTCTTATGGCTAGCTTCCCAAGGGAGGATATTAACCCAAGACAGGCTATCCAGGCTAGGCTTTAAAGGACCAAGCAGATGCATAATGTGTAAAAATCAGGAAGAGTATGCAACCCATCTCCTAGTTTCATGCCCCTTTGCCGAATCTTGCTGGAAACATATCCTCAACCTTTTGGAATACCCAACTCCTATTTCTTCAAACCTCTGGGATTGGATTGCTGCCTGGCCAAATAAACTATACAAAGGGGTTTTTAGTAGCATATGGTGCATAATCCCATCCATAGTATGCTGAGAATTATGGAAGGAGAGAAATAGATGCATCTTCTAGGAGAAATCAATGGGGAGGGAAAAACTAGCAGACCGGTTGCAAAGGGCAATAGTTGAACTTGTAAATAGTGCTGCAAGAAATATTCCCTATCCAAAGAATGTTTTCTCCAAAAAAGATATTGAATTGTCTAAAAAATTTGATGGGCTACACATTCCCCCCATTATTAGCACCCTGAAGGCCCCATAAAAGGTTGAGATCAGACGTGGTACAATATGGCAGAAACCCCTACCAGGGTGGATTAAAATAAAATTTGATGGTGCTTCCTTAGGGAATCCAGGAGCTGTTGGCATTGGATGTGTGGCAAGGGATTTTGAGGGAAAGGTAATCGCTCAAGAGGCAAAAAATATAGGACAAGCAACAAATAATTTGGCAGAAATCCGTGTGGCACCGTGTGGTGTTGAATTGGGAAAAAGCCTTGGAGCCTCAAAATTGCATTTAGAAGGAGACTCACTAATTATAATTAACGCCATCAGATGCAACTTCACACCAAATTGGATACTAGGACGATGGTTAAGTCCAATACAGACCTTGAAATCATCATTCAAGGAATTTCACTTCAGTCACATATATCGTGAAGGCAATTTCGTGGCTGACAGCTTGGCCAAGCGCGCAAAATCGAAATCGGAGTACGGCTCGGGAGGTGAAAACCAAGCCAACACCGGTGAGAGGTCTTGTCAACAATGATGCTGAAGAGAGGGCGACGACTGTGGTGCCTGTAAATGATAAACAAGTATGTTTGGGGAACCACGTGAATTAGGTGAAACATCCTCTCACGATCTAGTCGATTGGCTTAAGGAAAAATTGTCACATCAGTCAACCAACCTCGAGAACACATAACAAGAGTAAAGCTTACTCGTGTGATGGGACAATGCCTTCAAAGCAGGTTCAGAAGTAATAAGAATCTATCTACAAGTATAGAAAACCACTGTGGTAAGAGTCATTACAACGAAGGCATTTGGAAAGATTGGTGAAGAAAATGGATACTTCGATATGCCTAGAAACCACCACCACCATGATCCATTTCCAGGGAGAGGTAATAGATACAAGACTTCGGGGTATCCTTACAGTTAAAGATAAGCTGGTAATGCATGCAGTAAAAGAGGTGTTGGGTAGGGAGTTTATATGGTCCTATCACAAGCATCGCCTCAATACAGACATAATTGAAATGTTCATGGCCATAGCTCTCTTTAGGGATATGACGAAAGCCAGGGTCAAGAATATTTGTCAGCGTATCTTCAAGCACACTTATCTGGGGGAAATAGATGCAGTCTTGGACAATATTGACGAGCATAGGAAAATTCCCATGCTACAAAATTACTATCTGCTAAAAAGGAGCGGGGGGAGGCCAGTACCAAAGTTCCCTATCTTAACAATGTTAGAGCTAGAGGAGCTATAGGGGCAATGCGTGGTCATAGACAAAAATCTCAATTTCCTCCTGTGCACAGTTGGGCTCATAGAGCCAATGTCAAAAGAGGCCCTGGGAAACTTTATGGCAAGCGAAGGTTTTGAAGTGGACAACAACGAAGAAGAAGATAATGGTCCGGTTCCTCCAATACTTCCAGATTACGGGGAGGACTGGGTAGAAGAATATGGTTGAGATGTGGAGGATATCGTGAGCGGCTTGACCCATAGGAAATGCAAACTGGAATGTCTAGTAAAATCTCGTGCGGCTCACGTAAAACAAATGCGTAGAGAGGAGACGACCAAGGGAACATGACGTGATGCTAACAGTCCCCTATTCACTGGCCTACGTGGGCCTTGGAAATTGAGAGGCAGAAGGTCGAAGCGCACATGAAAACCAAGTAGATGCTTTTTTTGTTTGTATATAAATATTTCAAATAGCTCAAGTTAGGTGGGTAGGAAGAAAGTAGAAGTTTAATTTTGGGCATGTTTGTTGTGTTTGAAGGAAAGAAATGTATCGAAAGGCGGACTGTAAATATTTTATGATCATTAATATAAGGTGTTGGCCTTACCAGCTATCTACCTATCAAAAAAAAAATTATCATAAAAAATATATTTCTTTTAAATATATATATTTAAAATATCTAAATAATAATTAATTATAAATCACCATAGTAATATTGTACTAACCCAAAATATATCTATGTAGACATCTATTAAAATTAAATTAAAAATATTTCTTCTTACTAAAAAAATCTTTCTTACCATTTCTTTTGAATTTCACGTAATTATTTAACTCCCCATGAAAGTTCACGACATCGGGAAAGGGCACGAGATTCCCTATAATTTTCTCAATGGGAAAACGACTGTGGATTAAAAAAAAATTGACGAAAAATATTAACGGCTCAAAGCGTTATATTTATTTTAATAAACATACTCTAAAACCCTCGTCAAAGACTTATTTTCAAGCTGTAACTTGCCAAATTAGAGATGCAGGAGCGGTGGGAAAAGCAACAAAATCCATGACAAACAGTCAAAAAAATGGCGAAAAATGATGAACAATTGAGATTCGGCCATAAAAACGGTAGCGACAGGGAAAATGGCAAAAAATAGCCGAAAAATGGTAAAAAATGATAGATGGTTGAGATTTGTTTCACCGTCAACCAGGGCCTCTTGTTACGTTTCAATCGTTGAAGGAGAAAATGAACTTGGAAAGTTCATATAGGGACACGCCTTTGGCATAATGAAATAAACTTAGACAAATCTAGATTTTTTTCTTAAAGAAATTAAGTATTATCTGATTATGAAATATTTGCATAAGATGTAAAACATAAAGCAATACAAATGAAAAAAGAAATTTGCCATCAAATTGACAAAAAAACACTGATATTTTGGAGGTTTTTATATGATAAATGAGATTTTGGAGGCTTTTACCTGATATTTTGGAGGCTTTTATCATTAAACGGTAGTTGATTTAACCATTAAATAGTAATTGAAACTTGTTTGTTTTTCATGGTCAATTTACCATTAAACAGTAATTGAAACTTGTTTGTTTTTCAGGGTCAAATCTCACACTATATGTAGCCTATTGGCTAATAACTAAGGTTTAAAAGTATTACTCATCACACAACTTGCCACTTCAGCACATCTACAAATCATTTTTTTTAGTAAAATTACAATCTTAAATTGGAATTAAACAATTTTTTTTATTAATCTATAAAATATCATATAGTAAACTATTTAATGATCTATAACATGAATTAAGGAATCAACGACATAAATTGCTTCACCTCATGCAAACTTATTATATTTTTATAGTTCAAAATATATTTTTTATAATTTTAAAATAATCAAAATCAAAGAAATAATGGTTACTAAATTTTATGAGATTAATTTTATAATAAAAAATATTTTTATTAAATTTATCAAATATCTTATTTTTTAAATAAAATATATTTAAAAATCTATATAATTTAAAATTTAATTTTATAAGTAAAATAAATATTTTATTAATAAATAAATTTAATTGGTATTATTATTTTTAATTGTTGAGAAAAAAATTAAATATAATTTAATAAAAGATAAAATGATACATGGATGTATCTATAATTCCGACTCTCTAGAGTTCATATTTGGCAACACAGTTGTGGTTTTCGAATGTATGGTCATAATAACATTATCAATATTTAATATGATAAATAAATGATATTATTGTTTATTTAAGGATAAAATGTGGGACATAGCTAATCTCTCAATAAAATGCATCAAGCATAGGCATGATAACATAAAAAATGCATAAAAACATACATCCCATGATGGGACAATGTAGTGTGAGGCCCACCAAGATGGGGGATTAAAGTGACAAAATCAATAGATGAGAGGAAAGGTTACAGTGAGGGAAGCAGGGAGATAACAACACTGTCAGGTCGTCTTTCTCACCTTTTTCCGGTTGTGACATCGTGGCGGGAGTTTGACATAAAACTCGGGGGCCTCATGGCTTGTGCGAGAAGCTATCACTGAATTTTGTGCACTTGTGAGAATTGGAGGTAGATTGACGTGAGTAAGACTTGCATTGAAAATTATAATAAGAATTATTTTTCGAGAAGGCGAAAATAACTTTGTGTTGTGAGTGTTTTCAATCTGCACTTGAAAGCTAAAGGTTGGAGTGCACAGGGAGGAGTTGGAGAGAAAACTGACCAAATCGAGGTGAGGGGTGAATAACCAATTGGGTTGTTGCTTGTAAATGGTTTGAAAATAGTATGCAGGTTGCAGGTTTCATAACACCCAGGGATTTGCAACCTGTAATTTTACAAAATAGAATGAATTTCTTGAAAATATTTTGTTATTTAGATAGTAAAAATGTAATGAAAGGCCCCTTTAAAATTTATAATGACTCTTAATTTGAGTAAAAATTGCATTTAAATTTCCTCATGGTTGAAAACAAAAGTGCACAAAATAATTGTAAATTGGAAAACACAATGTGGGTTGTTAGTTATTTGAATATGCATGTTTAAATGTAAAGGGTTGTCTCATAGGGAGGAGCTGCAGGTGGGGGTTACATAAAACTAACCAAATTGAGTTGAGCGCTGACTAACCAATTGGGTTGTTACGTGTAGAGGGTTTTACAACACTATGTGGGTTACTTGTTTCTTAGCACCTAAGGTTTTTGAACATGGATTTTTTCAAAAAAATATAAATGTCTTGAAAACCTTTTGTTGTTTAGATAGTATAAATGTAGTGAAAGGCCCCTTCAAAATTTATGACTCTTAATTACAGGAAAAATTGTATTTAAATTTCCACATATAATTGAAAAAAATTGCAAATTGGAAAACACAATATGGGTTGTCAGTTATTTGATTCTACATGTTTAAATGTAAAGGGTTGTCTCATGAGGAGGATTTGTAGGTGGCGGATACATAAAACTAACCAAATTGAGCTAAGGGGTGACTAACCAATTGGATTGTTACGTGTGGAGGGTTTTACAACACTATGTGGGTTGTAGGTTTCTTAACACCTAGAGTTTTGCATCATGGAATTTCACATAAAATTATGAATGTCTTGAATTTTTTTTGTTGTTTAGATAGTATAAATGTAATGAAATTCCCCTTCAAAATTTATAACCATTCTTAATTAGAGTAAAAATTGCATTTAGATTTCCTCATAAGATTGAAAAAAATGCACAAAATAATTGCAAATTGGAAACACAACATGTGGGTTGTCAATCATATGATTGTGCTTGTCAAGGCATCTTTATCTTTTATAAGTTGTGCATCAACACCTTTGACTTTTGATCTATCAAAATTCTTTACACAATCATTATAGGTAAATTGAAAATTTCCTAATTGAGCCTTGAGGTGCTTGATATCAACCTTCAACTTCTAAATTACCTCAGATTCTTGCAAACACTCATTTTGTAATGTGTCCATGTGCCCTTCTTCATAAGCAACACCTTCCATTGTTGTCTTTATTTTGTCAACTTCATGTCTTTTATATTGCATCTCTCTATCAGCAACATTAATTAAAATCCTTTTCTTTCGACAATAAAATCTTCTTTTAATCTTTTAATTCCTTTTCTAAGTGGTTAATTGTAGTGTTTATGTTGTTTTTCTTCAGTTTCAACACTTCAAACTATTTCTTTTACATCTGCAAGCTGAGCAGCCACACATTTTTCCTCATCCCACTTCTCTTACTTGTTAACACCCCTTGGTATTCCTTTTCATGAGATTCTAACTTCTTTTTCATATCTTTTACTTTAAGCTTTGGAGCAACTACACCCTCATCAACCCTTAGGACAACACCATCCATTTCTTGGATAGAGTTCTCAATGCCTTCAATAATTTTATGGAGCTTTGCAACTACCTTTTTCTCAGCTTTGAGAGTGTATTTTTGATTAGATAATGCAGGTGTTTCTTTTTAATAAGTCATCCTTAGGACAACAACATTCTAATAAATTCCTTACAAGACTTGTCTACCTTTTCAGATAAAACTCTCATATCTCCACCCAAATGATTCTCTTTTTCTGCACTAAGATCTGATTTTGACTTTTCCTTTTCATCTATTTCCAATTGTATTTGTTCCATGGAATTATTAAGTTCAAGAATCTTTGACTTAATTTGTTCAACTCCACTTGTAGCATCATCTCTCACTTTATTTTCTTGCACAAATTCATATCCAATACAAAAACTCTTGACTTTATCCACTTCTGCATTGCCATTTTCCCATTGCATATACTGCACATGCTCCTTCATCAACTTCTCAAGAGAAGAAAAAATCTCTTCATTCATTACATTATCTATCTCATTCACTTTGGTCTGCTTCTTTTCAAGTGTTTTTCAAGATAAAATTCCTATTTCATTACATACTTTCTAGTACCTGCTGCTCGAATTCTCAATTGCCATTTTCCCATTGCATATACTGTACACACACCTTTCTTAGCTTCTCAACAACAGGGAGAATCTCTTCAGTCAATACACTATCTATCTCATTCACTTTGGTCTACTTCTTTTCAAGTATTTCTATGTAATATATTTCTTTGTCATTTCATGCATTCTAGTACCTATTGCCTCCAATTTTGTATTGTCATTTTCCCATTGCACATACTTCACATGCTCCTTCCTCAAATTCTCAAGAGTAGGAAGGATCTCTTCAGTCAATACATTATTTATCTCATAAACCTTGGTTTGCTTCTTTTCAAGTGTTTTTATAGCCATTTCCTTATTCATTTCATACATTCTAGTACCTGTTGCCTCCTCAAGCATTGAAAAGATCTCAGGTTTAATAACACCCAGTGTTATTATAGCCATTTCCTTATTCATTTTATACATTCTTTGTCATTTCATGCATTCTAGTACCCGCTGCCTCCAATTTTGTATTGTCATTTCCCCATTGCACATACTTCACATGCTCCTTCCTCAACTTCTCAAGAGTAGAAAGGATCTCTTCAGTCAATACATTATTTATCTCATACACTTTGGTTTGCTTCTTTTCAAGTGTTTTTATGGCCATTTCCTTATTCATTTCATGCATTCTAGTACCTGTTGCCTCCTCAAGAATTGACAAGATCTTAGGTTTAATAATGCCCAGTGTTTTCCAACCTTGAATTGTAGGTTTAATAACACCTAGTGTTTTCCAACCTTGAATTATAAATAGATAATATGATTGTAATGAAAACCTTTTGTTGTTTAGATAGTACAAATGTAAGAAAACACACCTTCAAAATTTACCAAAACTGTGAGGGATACATAAAACTAACTAGATTTAGCCAATCGATGACCAATCAATTGGGTGTTTACATTTAGAGGGTTTTACAACACTATGTGGGTTGCATGTTCCTTAACACCCTATGTTTTCCAACCTCCAACTATACATAGACAATATGATTGTAAAGAAAACCTTTTGTTGTTTAGATAGTATGAATATCATGAAAGACACCTTCAAAATATATAACAAGTCTTATGTAGACTAAAAATTGTGTTTCAATTTCCTCATATCATTAAAATAATGGCAGGTTGGAAAACACTATGGGTTGTGATTTATATAATTCCACTTGTTCTAAGCTCAAGGGTGGAGAGTTCAAGGAGAAGTTGCAACTGGGGGATACATTAAACTAACCTGATTTAGCTGAGGGGTGACCAACCAATTGGGTGTTTACATTTAGAGGGTTTTACAACACTATGTGGGTTGGAAGTTTCTTAACACCCCGTGTTTTCCAACCTCAAATTATACATAGACAATATGATCTTAGTGAAAACCTTTTGTTGTCTAGAAAGTACGAATGTAATGAAAGGCACCTTCAAAATATATAACCAATCTTAAGTAGACTAAAAATTGCATTTCAATTTTCTCATATCATTAAAATAATGGTAGGATGGAAAACACTGTGGGTTGTGCTTATATAATTCTACTTGTTCTAAGCTCAAGGGTGGAGAGTTCAAGGAGGAGTTGTAGCTGGGGGATACATAAAACTAACAAAATTTAGCTGAGGGGTGACCAACCAATTAGGTCTTTACATTTAGAGGGTTTCACAACACTATGTGGGTTATAGGTTTCTTAACACCCCGTGTTTTCCAACCTTCGATTATACATATACAATATCATTGTAATGAAAACCTTTTGTTGTTTAGACAGTACAAATATAATGAAAGGATCCTTCAAAATTTACCAAAACAGTTACTTATAGTATGAGTTGCGTTTGGATTTCATAATATCATTAAAATATAGGTAGGTAGGAAAACATAGCGGGTTGTGAGTTAGTTCGTTCTGCTTGTTCAAAGATCAAGGGTGGAGATTTCGAGGTGGTGAGTTAGTTTTAAGTTCAAGGATGTTTGACTTCATTAGTTGAAATCCACTTATAACATCATCTCTCACTTTATTTTCTCACACAAATTCATCTGCAATACAAAATATTTCGAGTTTATCCACTTTTGCATTGCCATTTTCCCATTACACATACTACACATGCTCCTTCCTCAACTTCTTAAGAGCAGGAAGAATCTCTTCAGTTAAAAAATTATCTATCTCATTAAGTTTGATCTCCATATTTCAAGTGTTTTTAGAGCAGATTCCTTTTCGATATCATTGCCTCTAGTTTTGCATTGTCTCTTTGCCTTTGCACATACTATACATGCTCCTTCGTCAATTTCTCAAGAGCAGGAAGAATATCTTCAGTCAACACATTATCTATCTCATTCACTATGGATTTCAATGCAAGTGACCTTGAAAATTTATTACAAGTGTTGTTTATAGTTAAAATTGCAGTTCAAATTCTTCATATGTTTGACAAATAAATGTGCAAATTTTTTTTGCAGGTTGTATAACACGATGGGTGTTCAATTATTTCCTTCTTCTTGTTGAAAGGTAAAGGGTTGATAGCTCAGGGAGGTCTTGCACATGGGAAACACATCAAACAAATAAAATTGAGGTGAGGGGTGACTAACTAGTTGGGTTTTTATGTGTTTAATGGCTTCTAAATAGTATGGGGCTTGTAGGTTTCATAAAACCTAGTGTTTTCCAACCTCCAATTTCATAGTGGCATAGGTGAAATTTTAGAGTAGACACTTCATAATGGACATGTTTTGTACTACAAAAAATAGTTGGTATTAAGACATGATTTGTATTAATGGAAAGAGATAGTATGATTTCTAAGTTGCACATGATTTGTTAATTTTTGTAATGTATTTGAAATTTCACTTGCTTTTTTCATCCATAATTTGTGATGAAATATATAAAGAACAAGGAAATGAACTGAGATTTAGTGTTGTGATGAAACAAATGGTTTCCATTCAATTTTATCTACAGTATATTGTTATATTTATTATTTCTTTTGTTGGTGTATATGAATACTCATGCATCATCCCCATTCAAAGAATGTTTCAACCTACACAAGGAAAGTAAATTTGTCAAAGTTTTGTACTAGTCAGAGGGTGAAGATAGAAGGAAAACATGACTGTAAACTTCAAAATTGTGAATGTTTGAATGAGATATTTTCATAGTCCATAACAAAATATGGGTAAGAAGTTACCCACATATACACGTGCACTGCACCCAACTTGTGTTGCTGTATTTTCTATTGTGTCATTCATTTCTATGGGTAAATACATTTCATTTTCTGTGTTACCATTTAAGGCCACTAATAAAAATTATGTTGTTGAAGCTACACAATTGTAATTTTTTGTGTTTAAGATATGCTTTTCATCCTCATTTAAAGTTACGTCAAACAAATGGTTGCGATTTTACTTGCAATCTTTATATCCACTTGGAGGTTCAACTAGACACTGTGTTTTCCAACCTACATTGGCTTACATCATGGTTGATAGGAAATTTTACACCTTTCTACCTTTCTTGATACTGATTCATTATTTTTTCAATAGATGCAAAAATGTGTTATTCTTTTGGCGTTGTTGGCAGCAATAGATACACATTTTTTTACATAAAAGATTGTCATAAAAGGTTTTGGTTGACCTCTAACCTTTCATCTCCATTGACACATACATGTATGCACCACAACCAATGTATCTTCCAAAAATCATACATTTATTGTTGGAACTGTAGAAGTAATTACATATTGTTATGCTTGTTACACTTGTACGCCACATACAAAGTTGCAGGTTGAACTGCCCATTGTGTTGTTCAACTTGCACTTTTTTTATTTCATGAATTGTCAGATGTGCTTTTTCTAATCATGCCAAGTGACCCCAAATGAAAGGCTCGATATCACAACATTTCTACTCAAGTAAAAGAGGTTTTTACACCCATATACTCTAAGCTCTTAGTTTTATTTCATGCAGAGTTGCAATTTTACTTGCAATTTTAATGTCCGCTTGGAGGTTCAACTAGAAACTATGTTTTCCAAATTGCATTGGCTTACATCATGGTTGATAGTAAATTTTACACCTTTATGCCCTTCCTGATTCTCTCCATTACTGATTCATTATTTTGTCAATAGATGTAAAAAACGTGCTATTCTTTTGGCATTGCTAGCAACAATGCATATACATTTTTTTACATAAAAGGTTGTCATAAAATATTTTGGTTGACCTCTAAAATTTCATCTCCATTTACACATACACACACACCACAACCAACTGATCTTCCCAAAATAATATATTTCTTGTTGTAATTGTAGAAGTAATTACATTTTGTTATGCATGTTACACTTGTATGCCACATACAAAGTTGTAGGTTGAACCACTCATCATGTTGCTGCTCAAACAACACAAATTTACTTCAAATGGATGGCTGGTTTTCACAACCTTCATCTTTAGGTAAAATAGGTTTGTGTCCCACACCTAAAATGGACTCTTCATTGAATGTCCATGTAAGCTTGCGATTGTGTCGTCATTATCTATGTCCACTTGTACATTGAGCTACACACTCTAATTTCCAACGTGCATTTGTTTCATATTTTATACCTAGCTTGATTTAATCTATCACTTATTATTTTCCTCAACAAAAGTTGGAAACCTCCTATCGGTTTCACATTGGTGGCAACAATGCAAGCACATATTATTTACGTTCAAGGAATAATTTATTTATTTTGTTTTACACAATCTACTCTAATTTTGAATGCTCATCCAATTCATACCTTACCTAGAATGGGAGAGAATCAAAATAGAAAAAGGAAGATGAGTTGGAGATGCAAGATGTACGAGATGGACACTCTCCTTTTTCCTCTTGCAATTTGGAGTGGACTCTTGTTGCCATCAAATAGGATGGGGTCATTGACCTTGTTGCAAAAATTCCTCATAGTAGACTCGATGATTTCGTTCGTGGTGAAGGGTTGCTTGAAGGTTCTGAAGCTTCATTTGTCCACCAAAAAAAGTAGAGAAGAAGACCATCACGGGTCCCATCAACGACAAAAACTACAACACAACAATTATGTGGCACAGGTTTGTACCTTTCAAAATTCATGTGTATGGTCCAATGATATTTTATTCTCTCTTTCTTGAAGATGATGTCAAGATAATGATTTATTTATAGCTACTGGTGTGCATACAGTCTTGAAGACCAGAGGAACAAGCCCCCACCATAGAAAAGACAATGAATGTTTATGAAAAATTGAGGTTGTCAATACCACTTCATTGCAAAGGTTATGTATGAAAAAACCGATGTTGTGTATCTGCTCTTCAAATAAATGTTTCGTATCAATATCAATGGTGAATTTTTCCATGATATTGATGACACAAGCAAAGACTTGCATGCCAATTTCACCCCTAATCTATCTATAAAATTTAAAAGCTATATTGAAAGCCTTTTGCTTATGGATGTGAGTGTTGATGCAATAATGGATAGACACCTCATTGATTCTATTTTTTGTGGTATGATGAGTAAAAGAAATGAATTCTTGACAAGAAAGGATGTAATGAATGCTTGGCGAAAGGTGCGCTCTATTCATGCATAGAAACATGCATACGATTCGTAAATTATCATAATGTGGAATGCATAGGAAAAAGACAACTTCTACTTTCAACGACCCCATGGAAATGAGATGCCTTTTTTTAATCATGGTTTAGACTCCATGGATGATGGATATGATGGTTCACCACTCACACAATTCACTCATCTCCATGGATTCCATGTTTTCCACTAACAAATATGGGGTGAGGCATTAGAAATATCGATGAAGACTTCTTTATCTTTTCAACGATCTTAATGACAATGCTCATGCTGACTTGTTATTTCTATAGTACGAATTGTATACTTTTCTAAGTTTTGATGAGAAACATAGTGGTGTTCTTGTTGCATGGGAAATCTCCTTGCAAAACAAGATTGAGGATATTTATCGCTAGCTATACATGGTGCATGCCTATGGAAGAAGAGCCAGACCCGATTGAAGAATCAATGCTTTTTTGATCGATGATGCCATTAAAAAAATTAAGGCCATACAATAAGTGCATGTTTTGGTTGGTTTGTGCACCTTTCTTTTCTATTTATTTTCAATGCCACTTTGTTATGCAAATCAATGCTAAAAAATAATCCTTTGTATTGTTTATTAGGGTTGTCTTTGAATGTCATGTGCTTCTATGCATTTGGCACGCTCGAAGGGCTTAGATGAAGACCACACATAAGTACATAGCCAAGGGCAAGGAAATGCACATCTTTCAAAAAATTGGCATGTTTTGGTGGTTGCAGGTGGCAAAAGAGGAGAATGAACCAATAGCTGTGCACAGGGATTTGACCAATGGGACACATCTGAATGATTGATTTTCCTTTGAGTGTTGTGTTGCTAGAAAAGTGGGATAGGGGGTGGGTTCGATTGGATTTGGTGATGGGACAATCTTGGCTCTTAGTTGTTATTATCAACGTGGATCTATTAAAATATTAGCGGTGATGTAATGCAAGTGGTGATATTATAGGGGAGCGTGGGTTATACTAATTTTATATTTTAGTGACATGTTTTAAAGCTACAATCCACTAAGAAGTAATACGACTTATATGTTTTTGGTGTCAGATGTGCTTTGAATATTCTCTGACATGGAAGATTGTGAATAAATATTTGTGTTTGGGACAAATACAAATCGATTATAATACAATTTTGACGATACGGTGATTTGAGTACTCTTGTTGACTTTATGGATGAAAATTGTCTTACCATTGGATATTAACACACTCTAGTGTGGGGCCCATGTGGGACTACTTATGTCCCTAGTATAGGCCCCCGTGCTACTTTGGGCTCTTCTCCCCTATGCCAAATGATTTTTGGAATGATCGTTTTATCCTCTTGTTTTAGGATGAATTGATAATCATTTAATGGGTGGAAAGGATTTTGGTGTTAGTTTTGGAGACTGCAAAAATATTTGTTGGTGTAAATAAGTATTTTACTTATTACACTTTACTTAAGCTTACTTAAAGAATGCATATCATTGTAGTTTGCACTTGTGACACCTAGTCATTTGCATCATGTATCTAGGTTTGTGCATGCATAGAGAGATATGATTTGGACACATAGGGAAGTGTGTGTTGGAGAAATTCCACTCTTCGTGTTGTGAACTAATTATCACCTTTTTATCTCCACTTTTCGTGGCATGATAATTCCACTTTAGGCACGGGTGATCCACCTTTCATGGAATTATCTATTATTTCTCTCCACCTACCCTACACATGATTGTGCCACTTGTCTCATTCATAACCCTTTATTGTTTCCTAGCTTGTCTTTATAAGCAAGCCTTGTTCATACATGTTTTGGTCACTATCTTCATGCATATTGAGAATACTACCATCATATTCTCTCATTATATCTCTCTCTCTTTTGTGCTATCTTTGATCTCTAGATCCTATTGTTTCTTTTCATAAGTTGTTACAATATTTTTAGTCTTTCCTTCAACATTTTCATCCTCAATTGGTTAAAGTTTTTTGAGATGGAGTAGTTAGAAGAAAGATCTTGATATAACATAGTTTTAAATGTTGCCACTGTCATAGCCACAACCATAAAACTTGCAAAAGGATTCATCGCATAAGAAGTTTTTTCAACGTCGTTCCCACAATAGAGCTTGCAAAGAGGAAGAGAGTGAGACATTCTACGAGGAGTGGGAGGAGGAGACTGCAAGTTGGGAACAATGATCGTAGGCCATTAATGGTTTGAATTTTCGACCTTCGATATTCTTTGTTTTGCCTTGGTTCCTTCTTTCCTTAATTTTATTACTTTTGTTAAATGTGATTTCATTCTAAATAAATTTCCTGCATTATAGTTTTAAATTATTTAAGTTTGGTTCATGTCCCCATTCTTTTCATTTAATGGTTTAGAGGAGTGGGTACCTTGGGGTTCATAGTAATTAATGGAGGGGGGTGACTTGGCCTTCGATAATCCCCTAGATGGAATGAAAGGGGCAACTGGGGTTATTTGCATTAACGAGGAGAGATAAAGGTTGTTTAGAGATTTGTAGTGGGTGTAAGTGAGGATAGGGTTTTGAAACCTATAAAAAATTGTGGCAGTGGAAGATGGTGAGCATTGAGGGGAGAAACTACAATGTGAGAGAGATGGTAAGTGCTTTCTAGAAGAGCTTAGGAAATTGGTTACGTAACTCCAAACCATGAAGTGGTAACTGTTTTAGATAGGGAGGAAAAGAGATTAAAATAAATAGCTATTTTTTTGTCGCCCTTGACAACAATAAATTGTTGCTAAGAAATATCTAGATGAATGGATTAATAAAATGTGATATAAAAAACTAGGAATCTATATTTTGTTCTGTAGGATGGTCCAAAGGAGAATGTTCTTGATTTTCTTTAAAAACCATGAAATGTAGGAGAAAGTTTCTTTGAAGGAGTTTAGGAATATAATAAATTCCATGTTTTGTGCAATAAAATGGTCTCTGAAGATCTTAAATGAGTAAATAATGACACTCTTACACCCTAGATGGATCATAGTTAAAAATGTTCTCCCTTTGGGTTTTTTTCCTCAAATGTTTTCTCCTCTAGGAAATGCCTCAAGGGTGGAAGAATCCAAAGTAATTTCTTGCACATGGATACAAGACTCCTAGTCTCTTTAGCTCCAAGGGTGGATATACCTAAAGTAATATAAGTTGAAACCCCTAGAAAGAAATTATTCTATAGGATTGAGATCCTGGGAGGCCTTAACACTTTTGTTTTTGTGAAAATTGGAAGGGTATGTAAGGAGAAATTTTCCAAAAATTTAAGGAAAAACCAGTGACCCTTAAAAAAAGTGGGAAAACCCTAATCCTGGGGACATAACAAATGGGAAGGGTATTATAGGAGAAATTAATAAAGATAAATTAATTCCAAGCAAGGTAATAGAATTCAAAAATAATTTAGGGAGGGAAGTAGTGAACCCCAAAGGAAACAACATAGAACCAATTACCAGAGGTGTCACTTTAAAAAATGTAATAGAAGAAGTAACAATAGCCAACATAGAAAATCTAGAAGTGAAGCCAAAATTGATAATTTTAGGACTATAGACAAGGTAGTAGATAAAGGTTATTTTGAAATGGGGAATGAATATCCACTCCTCATGGAAGACACCCCCAAAATATATAGAATTCCATTCAGATTGATGTGCATATTAATAAATTGGGGTAGAAGAAAAATGCTCAAGAACTAGTAATGCACAAAACAAAGTAGAAGATTGTTCAAACTAATAGTGTCAAAAAATCCAATATGAATATTATAGAGAATCGCTCAAAATCCATAGAAGTTAATTCCAATTGGAAGTATCGATACAATGATAAAAAGGAAGATGTAGGAAATGAATCACCAAAAGAGGAGGAAAATATTTTAAAATGGTAAACAATGAATCAAACCTAAAAATTTGGATCCTTAACAAGGTTTTAAGGGAGAGAATAAGAAGCCCCAAGTTGCTCTTGTTACCTAAGACTAAAATTGAGAAAATACTCAAGACTTAGCCTTAGACAAGAATGAGTTGGGGAGAATAAAAGATAATGACAAAGAAAAATGAAACAATATGGAAAAAATCCAAATTTTAAAGAGGAGAATAACCCCAATATGTTCTACTTGTCCAACTCTAATCCTAGACAAGAATAAATTTCCAATGGATTAGAGTTAAACAAAGAATTGAAAGTGGATCTAAACAAGGAGAAAACTGGGTATGGTTTTAAAAGGAGGATCCGAAAGGGGCTACATGGAACTTAACAAAAAAGGAGTTCACAAAGTGGAAGATGCTACCTTAGGAAAGTAGCTCTCCACCAAGTAGGGGAAACAATAACTTATCACACATTTGTCACCATTTTAGCCCCATTTGCTCTTGTATATGTTTTTCGCATTTTTATCCTTTTCCCTAGCCTATGTTGCCATCTATCCATGTTTTTCCACTTTCCATGTTACCTTACTGATTTTCATGTTTTCTAAGTGGTACTTTTAAT
Organism: Sequoiadendron giganteum; assembly: GCA_007115665.2. Lineage (NCBI taxonomy): Eukaryota > Viridiplantae > Streptophyta > Pinopsida > Cupressales > Cupressaceae > Sequoiadendron > Sequoiadendron giganteum. Next base: position 550,093,120 of record CM021102.1, read on the forward strand.
TTTATTATTAGTCCCACCCTATGTCCTAGCCTTTCCCTTTTTGTTTCCTAAGTTTTTGACCCCCTTCCTCATTCTTTCCCCCTTAGTTTTCCACTCCTACTTATGTTTTCCATGTGAAACCCACCTTTCCCCTTTCCAAAACTTATTTAATTAGTCATTTCCATCAAAATTATTGGTTCCAAGTACATACTTTTCACCTTACGATTCTATGAAAAATTGGGCTCAAAACCTATTGGACAACACCACCTCTATGATGACTCCCACCATGGTGGCCTTGCTTTCTTAAGATCTCATAATATCCATTAGAGAAAATATTGATTAGTTACCTACCTATCTATAAGTAATGAGACTACTATTCATTCCCTTAAATATTTATAAATAGGCCCAACCTTTACCGGATTTTAATATAGAAAAAGAAAAAAATGACAAAGGTTAGCAAGATTTTCCATTTTTAGCAAGATATGATAGTTTGAAATTATTTAAAAAAATTTGTGAGTGAGTTGAATTCAAAATAAAATTAATAAATATTCATATCATTCTTATGTAACCAAGGTTTTTAACAAGTTGGTTTAAATTTTCCATATTTCCAAACTTATAGTTTGAATTTGTGCAAAAGGTTTTATAGGAAAATGATGATATTTTTCTAAATAATTATAGGGTTTCCTTCATCATCTATATCACCATTACATGATTATAAACATTTTTTTCCATCCCATTTAGATTGATTTTTTTATTATCTCAAATCATCTCCTATAAGCTAGATTACATCTGTTTTGAGGCTAGTGAACTTATATCTATAATATAATCCAAAACTTCCTTTTAGACCTAGCAATTCAAAAAAATAGTCCATATCTTTAGCCCCTTTAATCCCTCTTTAATAATTTATATCTTCCTATGTTTCTCATCACCCTATTATGAACACACATCCTTTTTGTGACATTGTTAAAGACTAGTCAAAATGAAACCCAACCTTTATAAATAGGCCCAACCTTTATTGGATTTTAATATAGAAAAAGAAAAAAATGACAAAGGTTAGCAAGATTTTCCATTTTTAGCAAGATATGATAGTTTGAAATTATTTTAAAAAATTTGTGAGTGAGTTGAGTTCAAAATAAAACTAATAAATATTCATATCATTCTTATGTAAGCAAGGTTTTTAACAAGTTGGTTTAAATTTTCCATATTTCCAAACTTATAGTTTGAATTTGTGCAAAAGGTTTTATAGGAAAATGATGATATTTTTCTAAATAATTATAGGGTTTCCTTCATCATCTATATCACCATTACATGATTATAAACATTTTTTTCCATCCCATTTAGATTGATTTTTTTATTATCTCAAATCATCTCCTATAAGCTAGATTACATCTGTTTTGAGGCTAGTGAACTTATATCTATAATATAATCCAAAACTTCCTTTTAGACCTAGCAATTCTAGTCCAATATAATCCCTCATTTATATCTTCCTACTCATCCTTTTAGACATTGTTAAAGACTAGTCAAAATGAAACCCAACCTTTATAAATAGGCCCAACCTTTATTGGATTTTAATATAGAAAAAGAAAAAAATGACAAAGGTTAGCAAGATTTTCCATTTTTAGCAAGATATGATAGTTTGAAATTATTTTAAAAAATTTGTTAGCCCCTTTAATCCCTCTTTAATAATTTATATCTTCCTATGTTTCTCATCACCCTATTATGAACATACATCCTTTTTGTGACCTTGTTAAAGACTAGTCAAAATGAAACCCAACCTCCATAAAAACTACTAAAATATAATTTCTACACCACATAAAAGTCTTCTAAAAAATGAAAAAAAATATTTTACTTCAAATTATAGTTTTCTATCTTAACCTTTTCTCCAACCATCACTTGTTTGCATGATTTCTAAGAAATTGTTGTACTAGTTTCTAAAATTTTAATGGGTTGATTTTTATTCAAATATTTATGAATTTGAATCATTACATTACATTATAATAATCTTTATTCATCATGTGGGCCCATGTTTGAACACCCAAAAATAGGATAATTAAGGCAAAATCCCTTTCTAACCCATATTTTGTAGGTTCCTTATCATTACGACTTTATTTATAGATTACCTCTAAAGATACTAGAAAAATATCACTAGTAAAGTCATCCCAAATTTATCAAGCCAAAGGAATATTTCTAAAAATACTAAGTTCATATCCTCAAATGCAACTAGTAATAAGCCATCCACCATCAAAAGGGCCTCCATCCTTTCCATCCTCTTTTCCCTGACTACCTAGTTGGCCTTTTGGTTGATTGCCACTTCTAAAAATATGCCCAAACTAGGTTAATTTTTTCCAAAGTAGAATAAGAGTCTCCTTTGTCCATTTATATCCAAGCCATAAACCTAAAATTTAAAAACATTAGGCATAAATGCTTCAATCCATCATTTTATTTCAAAATATAGTAATTTACCATTTTCATGGTTTTCTAAGCTTAACTTGTAGGCACAAGTATAAAAGTTTAGTAGACCTTCCTAGTAGAGTCCTTAACTAACCTCTTTGACCATATGCCAAAATCCCATCAATATTAGGTAAAAATGATCCACATTTTAATTCCCACTTCTCTTACATCACATTCATGAACATGTTTTCTACTACTTGATTGTATTCTATTCACTATTGACAAGTAAAATCTATTGATAGATTGTTTGACTATATTTTGTTCACTCTTGATAGGTGAAATAGAACCCAAAGGTCTTAGCAACAAAAACTACACTACTTAAATGCAATCCAAGGATTACAAGGCCTTTTGATTGGCCACCCACTTGGCTACCACATGTCAAAAATAGTCCAAAATTTACTATTAGAATTAGAGTATAATTTGCAACTTTTCCCAAAATAAAACCAACCTCACCCTAGTGAATTTTGATCACTTAATTCACTATTTTTCATAGCATATGTTATCATTTCAATCGAAAACCATAATTTAACATAAAATTGTTCAAACTGTATCATATTTTTATTATATTTCATTTATCCCAACTCATTTAATGGTTATAACTAACATTTGGCTAGTTGGACATGACCTTAGGTTTCATAGTTTGCATTTAATTTTTGACACCTATACATAAATTTAGTTTACATCTTATATTTTATTTTAAACAATCACTAAATATCCAATAATCTCAAAAAGAAGGTTTACCTCATTAAACACCTCTCTTTTTCTTAGGTTATATTTTGGTGATGACTCTTACTTGCTACATCTTTTGACCAAAACCATAAGGTTCATTTCACTTCATTGAGTGTCTTGAATACAATCTAATCTTTGGCACATGACCACTATTGAATTTTTAAAATGGTAAAGTCTCATCCTACTATGATCATCTCTTCTCGTAGTCTCACTTAAACCCTTATATGGCTAGCCCTTTCTCATTTGTTGATGACATCAATATTTTTGATCCTACAATAGACACCTTTGACTAAGAAGCTTAGTTATAATTTTCAAATAAACATAATGGTTTCCAAAATTCATAATATAAAATAAATTCCCTTTTAGAAGAGCCATGTATATCATTACTATAATATGTAGGAAACCTAGTCATATCTCAACCTTTGAGAATCTATATATAACACATAGAACAAGTCACTACAACCAACCTATTTCAATCTTTTAAATTCCTCATAAGAAATCGAACACCAAAAATCTTATTTAGTACCCCATTAATACCATTAAAACTTTAATCCAACATCCCACCTTTCCGATTTTCATTGACCCCTTCATTCGGTGATCGCTCCACCATCATCACTACTCAAATAATTATTCAAAACAAAAATAACATTCATCAACCCATGACATCTTATAATACAATTTTGTAACCTTCACCCACCTACACCATCCCTAAACCCACACCTATGATCCCATTTACCAACTCACACCTACTCACATCATCACTCAACCCACACCAAATTATAATCCCGAGGCCATTTATCATTAAATTCATTATAATGAGAAAAATTTGAGAAAGTAATGTGCAATGAACCTTCATCCACACATCAATGGAAACCAAATAAAAGATCCTTTGTACATCTCTCCACCTTAAAACCTTAATGCTTTTGTCATCTAAATGGAAAACAACATTTGTTTGGACAATTGTAGTGGGCAATGGCTACCCAGCATATAATGTGACTATTTGACCAGATATATTAATTAATGAAAAATAAATATAACACTGTATTTTTATTTTTAATTAATTAATAAATCCAATCAAATGACCAGATTGTATGCTAGGTAGCTTTTTTCGAAAGAAGCCTTGCTAAGAATTGCTTCGACGTCAATATAATACAAGAATCAAAGCTGGCATATGCCTTGTTCCCACGTATCTGTCCTTCGCAATCTCATTTAAAATGCAGTGAAAGCCTCACCAAGGGTGTATATCATTCCTACTCTCCATCACGCTTCTTCCCTCATTTCTTCATTCTATGCTATTTCTAACGTAGTGATGTGGAGCTTTCTTCTACATTCAATCTTGGCTGTGTACGCGCAATTTATACACGTTTTTCCTTTGAAAATTCTTCTACACTGCCAGGATTTGAATAGTAGAGCATTGAACTATGTTGCGTGTCATTCAAGACATCTTATTGGTTTGAATAGCATCTGCTTCTCCTGCAACAATCTCACTGAGTTTTTAAATAGGAGATACCAATTTTATTTTAGTTTAATTCAGATTTTGGAACATCTGGGTGAGACATTTTGGGAGTACAGAATGGCTTCCTCTCGTTTATTCCAATCACACAATGCGGGTCTTTCTAAAGACAAATACTCAACTGTAGTCATGGGAGTTGCAAGGATCAAAACTTCCATGCCTTCTAGCAGGTTTGCAATTCAAGCCGCAGGAATGACAAACTTGTACAGGAAAATCATTTGTAAGAGGAAGCCACCGATGTGCTTGCTACAAGAAAAGGTGTCAGTAAATGAAGAAGTCATAGTTTGGGGCTTTCCTAAAAAATGACTGGCTTTACAGCCACAGAAGAATCAGACACAAGATTTTATTCAGAAAGTGAGTTGCACATAAAGAAAGTTTAGCTTTCAAGTTATTTCCTTGATTGTTTAACTTGTTCAGCCATTTAATGCTTAAAGTAGAATGTTAATTAATAGTGTGTGTATGTGCAGACTGTTTTTAACTGTCGGTTTTTTACATTGATGTGGGAGTGGGACCCAACAATAGAGAGAGACAAAGACTAATCGCACGCATGAAAATCACTTCCCTACTTTATTCGTATAAGAAATCTACTTCACTTTAACATCATCTGGATATTTCTGGATTTGATTTGATTGTGTAAAGTTTTTTTATCAATGCTTTCCTTTCTTGTATCATACAAACGTTGACCCAAAAAATCTATACAGTAAAACATCATATTTTTAAATACTATTATGAAGTGTAAAAATTTAATAATTTAAATTATAAAGTTTATTTTAAAAAGTTATATATTCAAAAGAGGTCAGTAGATCATGGAGACTAATTTTGTGACCATGTAGTGGTGGTTATAAATTTATATGAAATATCACCCCCAAAAATTAAATCAAATTTTTCTTAATAATATTACAATCTTCAAATGAAACTAAAGATTTTTTTTTATTAATCTATAAAGTATATATCTTGTATTAAACTATTTAATTATCTATGATATGAGTTGAGGAATCTAGGCATAAAATGCTTCGCCTCATAATTTTTTTTATTATATTTTTATAATTTCAAAATAATCAAAATCAAAGAAATAATAGTTATAAATTAGTGATAATAGATTTCCACAATCTATGAAGAGTGTTGTTGAGTGTTTCTGGATTAGATTGTGTGTATTTTTGCATCAACATTTTAGATCACATCATTAGGATAGAAGAGAGCATAAGGAGTGAAACGAATAGCTGTAGACCAACAAAAACCTAAAAAAGAAAAAAAGGGGGGAAAGAGAGGGTGACACAAGAAATAAGATGAAAAAAAAATTAAAATTGAAGAAAACACAAAAAAAACATTAATAAAATACTAAGAAATGACAAAAAGAAAATGAAAGAAAGCAACATAAAATTATAAACTACTACGAAACAACAAAGTAATATGAAAAATAAATAATAATAAGAAATCAAAGAAAAAAAATATAAAGAAAAAATTATGAGATGAAATAAATAAAAATAATGCAAGAAAATATTAATATTATTTCATAGAATATATTCATTAATGTAGCCAAATTAAATACCAAAAAATACCACAACCATTAATATATAGAAGGAGAACAAATTACATGGTAACCCAAATAGAAAGATATGTATTACAAAACAACACATAAAAATAGTAAAAATAATTCAAGGAAATGAATTTAAGAAGAAATAAGATGAAAAATAACTAGGAAAGGAAAATGAGCATTAAAATATGCATGCATGCATGTGTGTGCGTGCGTGCGTGTGTGCCTGCGTGCGCATACATGTACATGTACATATACATATACAAATACATATGCATATACATGTGCATTCTTATATAAATACATATATAAAGAATGCATAAATGACATTAGAAAAAACATAGACAACCAAAAATAATTACAAGATAAGAAAGCATAATAAGAAAAAAGAAGAACATGAAAAATAAATATAGAAGGAGGAACAAAGAAAATGAGAACAAACAAAATAAAATAAATAAATAAAAAGACGATAAAAAAGATAAACAACTTAAATAGCATATTAATAAGACAAATAATAAAAAATCAAAAAAAGAAATAAACAAAAATATAAACAATCAAAACCAATAGTTATAAAATTTTATGAAATTAATTTTAAAGTAATTTTTTTTTTAATAAATTTTATCAAATATCTTATTCTTTAAATAAAATATATCTAAAACTTTGTATAGTTTAAAATTTAATTTTATAATTTAAAATTTAATTTTATTTATAAACAAATTTAATTGATATTATTTTTTACTTGTTTAGAAAAATATTTAAATTTAATTTAATAAAAGATAACATGATATTGAACGTATTTATAATTCAAGAAGTTTTTTTCTTCTTTTAACTTCATCATTTATGGGGACACTTTGTACGTCCATTCTCTCCAATTTAAAAGGGAGTGTGATTAATGGGTTTTTGGTTTGTTGGTGAAGTTGATTGGTTATGTCTGAGTCTATTAGAAACCAAGTCTTGTTCACTATTTGGACATCATAAGAGATGAGACACACATCGTACCATGGACAATTTTGGTGGAATGGATATCAAGTGATTTTTTTTTTAATTAAGACTTGAGCTGAGAAATAGCAAAAAAAATGAATTATATAAATTATCTATAAAAAATAATAATTTAAAATTATACAAAATTTATTACCAAATGTAAAGAATTAACATATTTTAATTTTAATATGTTCATTATAATTTGTTTTTTTTTATAATAGCTAAAAGAAAAATTATTTAGAATGGACATCTATTTTTTTTAAATATAGAGATTTTAATTAAATAAAATAAAATAAATTTATATTCAAATGAAAATAATTTTTTATTAAAATAAAATAAAGACATTATTTTTAATTTTTTAGCAAATAAAATAGTTCTATAGTAAAATGATTTTATATATTTTTTAAATCCTAAATACATTTATCGCCAAATGCTTACCCATCATTAATAACAAATTTAGTATAGGCATTTGTAGAGATAGATGTATTTAAGATATCTATAGTAGTAATAAGAATATTTGTTTGTTGGGTTCATCACATAGTGTGATGGTTAAGTGGTGGCATTGTTGTTGTGATCTCCAAGGTTCAAGGCTTCATTGGGCTATTGTCCAATGTGCTCACAAGCTTGACTTGTAGTCCCATATTTGCGACCTCTCTAGTTCATAGCTCCAAGATAAAAAAGTGATTACGAACCAAAAAAAAAGAATATTGTGTTGATCTTTTATTGAACACTTTGATTTTTTTTTCTTTGAATTTAGATGGTGTTCTCTAGGTTAAATCTAAATCTATTGATTATAGGGATTTTTTTGGCATAGAATGACCAAATATCCAGAGAAATAAAATAATTTTGGTTTTTTTTGACATTAAATATGAAAAATATATTTTTGAGTTAACAAAATAAGGGAAACTACGCCAAATGATTGTTGGAATGAGGGTTTTCTCCTCTTGTTTCAAGATGAATTGATAATAATTTAATGAGCGGAAAGGATTTTGGTGTTAGTTTTGGAGACTATGATAACATTTTTAGGGTTTCCTTCAACATTTTCACCCTCAACTAGTTAAGGTTTTTTGAGATAGAGCAATTAGAAGAAAGATCTTGATACAACAGAGTTTTGAACGTTGTCACAACCATAGCCACAACCATAGAACCTACAAAAGGATTCACTACACAAAAATCTTTTTCAACATTGTTGCCTTAGTAGAGTTTGCAAAAAGGAACAGAGTGGGATACGCTAGGAGGAGCGGGGAGGAGGAGACTACAAGTTGGGTACAATAGCCTATGACCATTAATGGTTTGAATTAATGACCTTGGGTGCTCTCTATTTTTCCTTGGTTCCTTAATTTTATTACTTTTTTTATGTGATTTCATTCTAAATAAATTTCTCGCATTATAGTGTTAAATTATTTAACTTTGGTATGCTCCCTCATTTAATGGTTCAGAGGAGTGGGTACCTTGGGTAACTTTAGCCATTAATGGAGGGGGTGACCTGGCCTCCAATAATCCCCCAGATGGAATGTAAGGGGCAAGTGGGGTTATTTGCATTAATAGGGAGAGAAAAAGGTTGTTTAGAGATATTGTAGTGGGTGTAAGCAAGGTTAGGGTTTCAAAAGTTACAAAATTTGTGGTGGTGGAGGATAGTGAGCATCGAGGGGAGCGACTGCAATGTGGGGGAGATGGTTGGTTTACAAGTGATTTTTAGAAGAGCCTTGGAAATTGGCTGTAATTCCAAACCCTGAAATGGCAACTTCTTTAGATAGGGAGGAAAATAGATTAAAAGAACTAGCTATTTTTTGTCACCCTTGACAACAATAAATTGCTTGCTAGGAAATATCTAGATGAATGGATTAACAATGTGTGGTATAAAAAACTAGGAAACCATATTTCGGTTTGTAGGATGGTCCAAAGGGGAATATTCTTGATATTTTAAAAACCATGAAATGTAGGAGAAAGTTTCTTCAAAGGAGTTTTGGAATATAAGAAACTCTATGTTTCATGCAATAAAATGGTCCTTGAAGATCTTAAATGAGGAAATATGACACTCTCATACCCTAGATGGATCATAGTTAAAAATGTTCTCCCCAACTTTGGGCTTTTCTTCCTCAAATGCTTTCTCCTCTAGGAAATGTCTTGAGGGTGAAAGAACCCAAAGTACCTCTCTTGGACATGGATAGAAGATTCCTAATAAATTTAACTCAAGGGGTGGATATCCCTGAAGTAATACAAGTTGAAACCCACACAAATAAATTATCTTGTAGGATTAAGATCTTGTGTCACATCTCATTTTTTCTTACACAAACTTAAATAACTTGAATAAAAAAAATTGGTTGAGACTATTGGTTGATTATCTTATGAGTGTGCGATTATGGATAAATGTGTACTAAATCATATGTTATTTTACATTCTTCAATTGAAATTTAAATGGAGATAAGATGTTATGTGCACGTGCTTCGATTACGGTTTTATGGATAACTTTTAGGACTCATTATGGTCATTATGAATTCACAGTAGTATCATTCAGGCCAACCAATGCTCCCACAAATTTCATGAACTTAATGGATAGTGTATTTAGGGATTGCTTAGATGATTTTATGCTAATATTCTTGGAGGATATCTTCATTTACTCCAAGAATATTGAAGAGAATGAGAACAATTTAAGGATAGTGCTACAACACTTGAGGGAGAGAATTTTTTTTGGAAAGCTATCCAAGTGTACCTTATATTAGGACAAAGTACATTATCTAGGCCATGTCATTTCAATTGAAGGGATTGTTGTTGATACAAAGAAAATTAAGGCAATTATGGAATGGTCTACACTGCAGAATGTGACTAAAGTCTGAAGCTTCATGGGACTTGCACGATACTATTGAAATTTTGTAGAAGGGTTTTCCAGAATTACAACATCAATCACTTCACTCCAAAAGAAAGGAAAAATATTTGAGTGGACTGACAAGTGTGAGCAAGCTTTCTAGCTTTTGAAGGAAAAGCTCACTACAACTAATTTTGACTATACTTGATCTGAATGGACAATTCTCGGTGATAATTGATGCATCGGGAGAGGGTGTAGGTGGAGTGCTAATGTAGAATTAGGCAAGTGGTGGCTTATACAAGAAAGTTAAAACAATATGAGTTGAATTATGCACCACGTGATTTAGAGTTGTTGGCCATAGTTCATGCCTTACAAATGTGGAATTAACTTTTGGGGAAGTTATTTGAGTTGAAGATGGATCTCTTATCAAGTATTTTTTACACAACCCAATCTCAATGCTCGACAAAGGAGATGGTTGGAGTTCCTCAACAAGAATGACTTTGGAATTGAGTATATCAAGGGGAAAGAGAATAGAGTGACTAATACACTTAGTAGAAGAAGGCATATAAAATCCATGACTACTTCAAGGTATAATTTAAAACAACAAGTGATTCAAAATCTACAAGGAGATGAGCACTATTCTAGAGTAAAGCAAGCCATAGGGAAGAACCTTGTAGACCATCATTTTGATGGATACGTGTTTGAATCAAATGGAATTTTAAGATACCAAGGAAGAATTTACATTCCAAATTTAGGGGATTTGAGGAAATTGATCCTAGAATAAATCCATAACACACCTTATTCAGGGCACCCTAGAGTAACCAAGATGGTAGCATAATTGAGATCTCTATATTTTTTGTCCAAGAATCAAGAAGGATGTAATCAAATTTATGGCTCAATGCTTGGAGTGCTAGTGAGTCAAGGTTGGGCATGTGCATCCAAAAATGATTTGTACCCACATGACATACTTGAGTATAAGTGGCAAGTGATTAGCATGGACTTCATTCAAGGGTTGTCTATGAGTAAGAACAAACATGATATCATTTTGGTAGTTTTCGATGAGTTGACCAAAGTAGCACACTTAATTGCAGGGAATCTTAAGGATGGATCTTTGAATTTGGATAAGAGGTTTGTTAAAGAGAGATTTTGTTTACATGGAGTACGTAAGATGATCATATCATATTGAGATACTCGCATGGAATCTAGGTTTTGGATAACATTGAATGCAACATTAGGGACAAAGTTGAATTTTAGTTTGACATACCACCCTCAAATAGATGAGAAAATATAGAGAGTGAACCACATAGTTGAATACCTCCTTATGATGTACTATATGGATCAACAATACAAATGGGAGGAGTATCTTCCATTGGTGGAGTTTGCATATAACAACTCCTACCATGCATCTTTGGGGATGACACCATTTAAAGATATTTATGGGTGAAAGTGCCACACATCTATTAGTTGGCATATGGTGGAAGATAGAATTGTGATTGGTCCATATATGCTTAGAGATGGATGATAAAAATAGATTGATCAAGGAGAGATTGAAGTAGGTAGCGGACAAACAATTGAGTTATGCAAATAAAAATAGGACTTTTAGATAGTTTTCAAGAGGGGACAAAGCTTTTTTAGGGTCAATCCTCATAAGAGTTCCATATCGTTTGAAAAATACCCAAACTTGCTCCTAGATTTGTGGGTCTATTTGATGTGTTGGAAGTGATCAACCCAATTGCTTATAGACTTTCTCTACGACCTACTCTCACTTGAATCCATAATGTGTTTCATGCACATCTATGCTTAAGATGTATCATCTTGACACTACCCATATACTTGATTGGCATGCTTTATAGGTACATGATCCAAGAGTGGTGTTGGTGGATCCCACTTGAATTTTGGGATGACACAACATTAAGTTGCACATGTAGTGTAGAAAAATGTATCCCTTTACATTTGCGTATAGGAGCAAATTTGCACCCCTTGTGTAAATTCCCCTTTTGCATACCCTCACCCTAGAAAATCAAACCCAAAGTTGAAATTCCACATCACCCACCTACCTTCCATCCACTTGGCATTTTTCTTGTTTTTCAATGGGGGAATATTTTTCAGGGATGTGAGTGCAGCGTGCAGATGTTTGCACAGTGTGCTATTGTCCCTAACACATTCCTACCTCTGGTGTCTGCAGGGACGTTACGTTCTCCATTGGGCACAAAGAGCAACGCCTCTGTGTCACCAACCAACCCGAAAATTGCTCCTTCCTTCCCATTTTGATCTTGAATGGCTATCTTGCTCATTCATTTATTCTTCCAATATCCTCTACAATCTCTTGAGCATTCTTAATCTCTCAAGTATTTTTCACAAAACTCCATTAAGCATTGCAACAACTTATTACTCCATCAATTCCATACTTGTACGTGTTGTTCTACCATAGAAGCTACTAGTTTGTAGTCTTGTGAGACCTCCCTTCATCATTGCTATGGTCGTGTCAACTTTGCCAAGCTCGTTGCCTTGTATTCTCCCTTCATTGGCCTTGAGAGCCTTTGGGTGGAGATGGTATCGCTTCACTCTCTTTTCCATTTTTTGGTTTGATAGAGTAGCATTGAATCGTTCTTAGTGTTTAGTACTTTCCTTTATTGCATTTTCTACTTCGTGGCTTTTTTGGCTATCCATGGAGGTGGAAACACCAAAGTGGGGGTTTGATTGAGGCAAACCCCTATATGAACCAACATTTTTCCCTCTCTTAGTTATGTGTAGGTGAATGTGTGCATGGAGATTGCTGGAAAACTAAAGCTTTAGTGAGTTGATATTCATCACCCTTGTCTTCATCTACCTTCTTTACCATTTACATAGCTATTTCTCTTATTTCATCATTCTGTTTATTTTGTTAAAGTTAACCAGCTAGGCAGTTAGTAGGCTTTTCTACATTCTATATTGTACTTTACATTTTTTGGCCATACGAATGCCAGCATGCCAGAGAGATGCCAACGCGCTACGTTATTTTCCTAGAACTGTGTTGTCATCCTCAGATAGAGAGCTATCTAAGGTGTAGTTTGGACTCCAAAAATTGGCTCATCTAGCCTCATTTAGACTTTTGGATTTTTAGAGTGACATAAGCACTTGAGAGTTATCTTCATTCTTGATTCTTGTCCTAAACACCTGTTAGCCTGAGGTAAGATAGGAAAACCCTCTACTCTTGGCTCTCCATGAATTGGAGCCTTGGTGTGGTTGGTCCCCCTACCTTAGATTTTTGGTGAACCTGACGTGAACAACGTCTATCCATTTTCCTGTGTTGAGAATTTTTCCTCGTAGCTAGTAATTTTTGTAAACCTGAGTGTTGTGAAGGTTTATGAGTGTCACAACCCAGTCCATGAATTTTGGGTATGTTGTTAGGAGAAGTGTGTGCACCTACCGATGGAAAAGATGAAGTTCACTTCTAGTTTTACCTCTAGTTTTTCCATTGTTCTGGCTATTGACTATACCACTAGTTTTCCTATGGTTTTACCGACGAGATGGGTTTCATAGATGAAACCACTCGTGCTCCTACCCCTTTAGTATCCCCTATGACTTTGTTCATAGACGAGGATGATGATGTGCACATCCCTATGAAAAACCTTTTGGCATTGGACAATAGATTGTTAGACCTTGTGAATCATTTGGAAAAAAGCACTGAACATGGTGAGAGTCGCTAGGCTTGCTAGTGAGGTGAGATATCTATTAGGAAAGGATCAGATAGGCATAGAGTTCTTACATGGCCTTACTGATTTGACCAAAGCCTATATCCCCTTATATAAGACTAGATTGGGTACTACTCGAGGAGAGGTGCTCGATGCCTATGCAAGAAAAATAGGTGTCCTGATGCCTACCACGTCTATATGCATGGTTGGTATAGGCCCTTCAATTAGTGTTTCCTGTACTTCCAAGAAGCCCCCTACTCTTAAGGTGAGTAGAATACCCCTTGGGTTTAGTTTCACCCCTCCTACTACCTCTAGTGGAATGAGTGGTGGCGTCTTTGGTAGCGGGGGTGGCACTGGAAAAGGTGGCTCTGGTAGAGGTGGATCTAGTAGAGGTGGCTCTAGTGGAGGCCATGGTGGTGGCTTCGGTAGTGGTGGTGGCTCTGGTGGTGGTGGCTCTGACAATGGTCACGATGGTGGCTCTAGAGGTGGATCCAGAGGTGGTTCTGGTGGTGGTGGTTCTAGAGGTTCCACTGGGCCTTTGTCATCTTTGGACTTGTTTTGAATGCTCTTCTTTGACTAGGCCTCTGCCCACCCTATTTTTCAACCTTTCTTCTAACATAGCCCATTGTTTGTGGAAATTTTGAGTACTCCTTTCCCTCAGGAATGGAGATCCCTAAGTTTGAAAAGTACGGTGGTAAGGGGATCTACAAACACATGTGCCAGCCTTCAATACCATGTGTATGGATTTATTTCATCACAATGTTTTGATGGAAAAATTCTTCCCCCATCTCTCAAGGATACAACACTCGAGTGGTACTGCTCCTTGCCGGATGATTCTATATTTTCATTTGATTAGCTTATTAACTAGTTTCTTCATCAGTTCCAGGCTAACATTGGTCCAAAGATGACCTTCTCATATCTCATCCGATGTAAGCAAGGGGATAACAAGAAGATAATTGAATTCATAGCGAAATAACAAGCGCTCTTTTCATAGATCTCATACCCACTACCCGACTTCGATGTGCAGAAGGTGTTCATAGGAAACTTGTAGCAAGCATGAAAGGATAAATTTGTCTTGATGAAATACCATTCCTTTGCGCATCTATGTGCCGCGTTGTGGGAGTATCAACAAATAGTGGTTCAGTTCAGGGGACCTTCCTCGCGCTCCCGTTTGGAAGGAAAGTCTATTGTGTCCATCTCAAGTAAAGGTAAATCTATTGCAAATGTAGTCACCGTGACTAATGATCATGACCTCAGACACAACAAGAAGTTTATGAATTTGGCAGAATCTTATTCTTCCATTTTGGAAAAGTTGCTGAAGGATAAGATCATAACTTTGGAAAAACCTTGACCTATAAAGGAACCTTATCTTGATTGGTATGATGTGAATGATTTTTTCCAGTACCATCATATCAACAAGCATGATACCGAGCATTGCATACGCCTACATCATGAGATACAAGATCGCATTGATGACGATACCATCCATCTCGATGGGAAGAAACATAACACAAATAAATCGATAGCGAAGGCCAATAGCGAGTTGTAGATTTATATGGACCCATTTTAGTCTCATTCTATGAACTTGATTATTGACCCATCTGATGCTTCTCCTCAACCCTTGAAGCATACGTTAATATGGTCTCGATTACTCCTCCTTCACAACCTGCGACTGGTTCACCAGGTTCACCAGATGTGACATTCACCTCGCAAGTCTTGCCCTTGAATAATAAGCCCTCTCCCTTATACACTCCTACTCACCTGAGTGGGAACATTGTGACAAGAGTCCTAATTGACCCCACGAGATGGGTGAATGTTATTACGGAGGTGACGTTATGGTTAAATTCATTGCAGAGGGAGGAATATGAAGAAAAAAATTCTACCATACGTATGCACGAAGGTATCTCTCTTAAGCTATATGGATCTATAACTCTTTCTGTCCTAGTTGGACCTAGGATTGTGGATACAATCTTTGATGTTATTCCAAAATTTGATTTGTTCATGATGAAGTTTGGCATCTTGTGGCTAGCTTCCATGAAAAAAATCGCTTTCGTTATTCATAAATGTTTAAAGTCCTCCCATGAAGGTGTTGTGCACGTCGTGCATGACACTGGATGTCAACCATTGGTATCCTATGGGGGTTATTCATTGGATCATTTTTGGCCTGCCTCAGTCGGTCCACTTCCCCTAGAATGGAGCTACTTTACTGAAACTATGTAAAGTAAAAAATTGGGGGCAGGGGACAGTTGAAAGTGACCCCTCTGATAGTGCATCAATAAGATGCATCCTCCTCTCAAAAGAGAAAGGAGAAGCCTACCCATCCTCAGGGCGTCTCTTCTGCCCCCGTTTCTGAAGAGGAGTTTTGGATGAATACTCCTGGATTTCACAAAATAAGTCTAATGGTGCCTGCTTGGTGTAAAGCCAAGATTAGGATATCACACCTTCCTATTGTGGCTCCTAGATCTTGTCCCTACCTGTATGGTAGAAGGAAGGGTCCCCGTGCGGAGTCCTTTATGTTTTGGCCTCTATGGCCTCCTGCCGCTCCTGCTCTTGAGGTAGTGAATGGGAAGAGGCCCGCTACCGATGCGCTAGAGCCGAATCCCCTCGTTGTTGCTCCAAAATTTTCTCAATCTCTCTCCTGATCCCATCCATGATTCTCTCCCTCTGCCAAAAATGGCTATGATGGACACTCTAATTGCCAAGGAAGATCCCTCTATCCCATCTCATCTCCTAGCCTCTCACTCTCAGAGTCACAAAAATTGCCTTGCACGTGAGTGCAAGCATTGAAAAAAGGATCTAGTAGCTGACTAGGTTGCTTTACAGAGGAAGGGCAGTTGAATTCCCTTGTTTCAGGGCTTGCTATTGTGTCCTCTCTCGTCCCCTCTGCTTCAGTTCAGTCAGCCTCAGTGCTACTTCTTGCTCCTACTAAAAAGCGTAAACACTCTTGACCCTAAAAAGGTGCAGGTATTTATTCCTCCATTGGTTGAGCCACCTCTCTTGATGTCCCTTCCAAACATCCCACCATTCTTAAAGCCCGTGGACATGCCGAACACCTCGGTGGTGTTCGTTGTAGTTTTCTCCTCCTCCTTCACACCTTCTACCTCGTCCATGGGGAACTCACATCCTCCGATGAAGAAGGTGGAGGTTGGCCCCTCTAGTGATGGGAGGCGTAAGAGGAGTCCACCTTCCTTAGAGGGTGGTCCTACGCTAGCATGTGTCATCCTAGTGATAGAGTAAGTTTCGACATCCCAGGAGTTTGTCACTGCTCCTGAGTCACTCGATGAGCCTAGCAGGGAATCTTGGGCATCGCCTTTGTCGTCCGTTGAGGTAACACATGGTACTCCTACGAAGTGCATGCTTAACTCTTTGGACAAAGTCCCGACCCTATCAGAGATCTTCGCAAAGTCATTGGGCTTTGCTCCACCAAAACCAAGCGGAGAAGACCTTGCGAGGCCTTCTTCCTTGACCCTTGTTGTGGGAGGGTCGAAGGGCTCCCCCCTTGACATTTCACCCTTGCAGGATCATCTGCCTTCCCTGTACAATGATCTAGATTGGGAGGTTGATGACCTCTTGGTTGATGAGTGTTAGGGGGTGCATCTTCTTTATCTGTAGTGTAGACTATGTGTGTGTTTATACTCCCCCGTGCTTGCATTATGTGTTCCTGGATGACCCTTGTCACCCTCGTAGGTGCTTGTATATAGGAGTGGTTATGTGTCAAAACTTCCTCTATTTGTGGCATCATTCTTCCTTTGTTATGTGTATTGATTTTTGATAAATTGGAGACGATGCAAAGTGTTGGGGGCATTTAGGCCTACCTTCCATGTTGACCCAATTTTTAATTTTTACTTTTTTTTCTCTTGCATTCTTCATATGATTTGATATAGTAGGGGGTTGATAACAGTTCATTAAATATATTATTATTATACTTATATATATTTAGGAGCAGTTATGACCCTGAAATATCAGATCGCCCCTATGTCCCTTACATTCAGGATGTTATTGTTTCTTTTTGAAATTTTGTTATCTTTCTCTCTTCTTTGCTTGATTCATGATGCTGTGGTGTTCATGTGTTGTCCCTTGTGTGTGTGACAACATTACCAAAATGACATCTCACTACGTCTCGCGAGACACATCACTTTTTCATTATTTCTTTTCTCTCCTTAGGATTCTACGTGCCTCTACATTCAACATGCACCACCCTAAGGGGGGGCTATCATGTCAACTTCAATTTTTAGAAAACACATTCGGTTGCCAACAAATATTTTCTCGAAAATCTTTGCAAACTTTTTTAAAAATCACATTCTCAATAAGGACCCCTAGCATAACATGTTTCCTTTGTCATGGGTTTGCAAAGAAAGAACTTGAAAAACTTTCCTCCGAGGAAGGAGCAAATTTTCCCATGGGAGAAGCCTCGATCTTCCCCTCACGATTGAGGGGGCATTTTCTTCCTTTTGAATTCCTTGATGAAGTGAACATCTTTCGAAAGGATTCCTTGAAGTTGAATTGATTTGTGAAAAACACTATCTCACTTTCAAACAACATGTCCCTTGAGTGGAACCCTATTCTTTTGAAGGGTTCCTGAGGGAGCCCTTTGAAATCTCTTCCTTCAATTTTTTGATTGTCTGCATGACTATTTGCTTGTTTGCCTATGTGGCTGCTTTTTGATTTCTAACATGTTTTATCTGTGGATTAACATGTTTCTTTGTAGGTGTTCATGTGAAGCTGATTTCTAGTTCGACTTTGCAGAGTTCCCTTACAGTGGGCTTCCTTTGATAAAGAGAGTACCTGGGGGGCACCTTCTTTGCAATTTTGAGGGCTTGTGAAGCACTTGCATCCTGCGGGATTAGTCCATCATTGGTCTGTAGGCCCTTAGTGTACTTTGTTCAACTTTTTAGTTCCATGGAGCTATGGATTCCTTTTGTTCAAACCTCCTTAGGAGAGAGTACCTGTGGAGTTCTTTGCTTGCCCTGCACTTTCAAGTTCACCAAATTGCGGTTTGCTTCCTCAATGGTTCAAGTATACAGTTCTAACTCTTTGATCTACTTTACTGAACACTCATTGATACTTGTGCTTGCTAAAGTGGGGGAAAAATGTATAGGAGGGAATTTGCACCCCTTGTGTAAATTCCCCTTTTGCATATCCTGACCTTAGAAAATCAAACCCGATGGAAAAATTCCACATCACCCACCTACTTTCCACCCACTTGGCATTTGTCCTGTGTGTTGGTGGGGGAATATTTGTTTGGGATGTGAGCACAATGCGTGAACATATGCACAACATGCTGCCATCCCTGAAATATTCCTACCTCTAGTGTTTGTAGGGATGTTATGTTCTCCATTAGGCACGAAGTGTACTACCTCCGTGTCGACCAACCGACTTGAAAAATGACTCCTTCCTTCCCATTTTGATCTTGAAATGGCTATCTTACTCATTCATTCATTCTTCCAAGATCCTCTACAATATCTTGAGCATTTTTCTTCAACATTCTTAATCTCTCAAGCATTTTTCACACAACTCCATTGAGCATTGAAACAACTTGTTACTCCATCAATTCCATCCTTGTAGTTTTTTTCTACCATAGAAGCTGCGAGTTTCGAGTCTTGCAAGACCTCCCTTCATCATTTCTATAATTGCGTCAACTTTTCCAAGCTCATTGCCTTGTATTCTCCCTTTATTGGCCTTTAGAGCCTTTGGGTGGAGGTGGTATCGCTTCACTCTCTTTTCCCTTTTGTGATTTGATAGAGTAGCATTACATCATACATAGTTTTCAGTACTTTCCTTTATTGCATTTTCTACTTCATGGCTTTTCTGGCTGTCCATGGAGGTGGAAGCACCAAAGCGGGGGTTTGAATGAGGCAAACCCCTATACAACCCAACATTTTTCCCTCTCTTGGTTGTGTGTTAGTGAATGTGTGCATGGAGCTCACTGGCGAACTGGATCTTTAGTGAGTTGATATTCATCACCCTTGTCTTCATCTACCTTCTTTACCATTTATGTAGCTATTTCTCTTATTTCATCATTTTGTTTATTTCATTAAAGTTAACCAACTAGGCAATTAGTAGGCTTTTCTGCTTTCTATACTATACTTTACATTTTTTGGTTGTACAGACACCAACATGCCAGAGAGACGCCAACACTTCGTGCTTTCATCCTAGACCCGTGTTGCTATCCTCAGATAGAGAGCTGTCTGAGGTGTAGTTTGGACTCCATAAATCGGCTCGTCTAGCCTCATTTAGACTTTTGGATCTGTAGAATGAAAAAAGCACTTAAGAGTGCTCTTCATTCTCAATTCTTATGCTAAACACCTATTAACTTGAGGTAAGATAGGGCAACCCTTTGCTCTTGGGTCTCCATGAATTGGAGCCTTGGTGTGGTTGGTCCTCCTACCTTACAATTTGCTCACTTGTTTGGGCCCTCCTAATTAAAATTAAACCTAATGATGTCTTAATTTAGTGTTGGTAAATGTACCTCTTTACAATTTCACACTTATTTGGGCCCTCTTGATTAAATTGAGCTTAATTATGCCTTAATTATCCCTTTTATTCATTTACAAGCCTAACAAATTACATTTTTCAAAGGGGAAACCCGACAATAATTAATGCTTAAACATAACACTTCACGTTGAGCAATGTGTGTTCCAGAAATAGGGACCTAGGACCCATTCACCCATGGGCGAATGAGTCCTCCCTAGACCTTTGAACCTAAATTTAAATTATGTTTTGGTAGTATTTTAACATTATGAAATTGATAATTTTGTGTCGGCTTGTGATATTTGAATTTCGATAAATTAAGGATACATACCTACAAATACAAGGTTATTTCACTAAGTTTCACCTAGCATTTTGAAGTGAGTAAAAGTATAGCAAAGTTGATGATCAAGAGCATTCAAGAGCAGATATATCAAAGATTTATTGTAGCATTCAAGATCTATCCATCATGTCAAAGTCTTCTTGCATCATGCATATTTTTGGAGCTAACATTGTGATGTAGGTTTCAAGATCTATTCAAGCATTTCAAGCATTATTTCAAGTGTCAAGATCCACACCCAATTCAACTATTTCATGCAAGCTACAAACCTTCTAAGATCTCAATTATCAAGGTTTCAATCAAGGGTTTGTTGAGTGGTAACATAGCTTTGTTCATTGTTCATTCTCTCTTTCATTTCATTATTTTAATTCAAGGTTTGATTACCAAAATGGGGTTTGACCAAGGAAAACCCCCATTCACCCAAAAACAAACATTTTTCTCTCTTATATGTGTGATTGCAGATTTAGGTTGAAGAGGACTTGAAGCCTTTTGAAGTGCAAGATTTACAAAGTTGTAAAAGTTGTAAAATTTTTCATCAAATCACGAAATCTAACCTACATATATGATTTCTGACTTTTTGAAATTAAAACCTTGACAAATTAGAAGGTACAGATTTGCACGAGAGGCTCCCAAAAGATTGTTGATTCCCTTGTACTTGGACCCATTCGCCCATGGGTGAATGGGTCTTAGATAAGCTTCCATAAAGCACTTTTGGTGACTGGTACACATGTTTCTGCCCTTCTCAAACCTACTTTCTATTTTCTGGTTCTGCAAATATTGAGGTTAATCTTCAAGTTTCAAGAGTTAAATTTAATTTTGGAGTTGATTTTCTATTTTTAGTTTTTCTCCTCAAAGTGTTGTTTGACCTTGACCCCTATCCTTCAATCATAAGAAAATCTATAGATTCTCACATTGACTTGATTCACCTAAGGGTTGTTACTCAATTCTTTGTGGGAATCTCATTTCCTAATGAAATAAAGGAAAATAGGTCCCTCATTGTAGAGACTAAGCTAATGTATTATAAAGTTGGTAGAATCTACTCAATTCAGAGGTTTAACTAGCTGAACAATCCACTTTACTTTGCTTAAGACCACATTAAATTATCAACCCAAGGCTTGCAAGCTTATGATGGTGCAACATTATATATGCCTTCATGGACTCAAAAATACCTAAAATATCATACTTAAGCTATCCTAATTGCTGGAAATTCATAGAACTATAAAATAGTAAAAGCATAAACCAAAGCTAGTTGCTACAGGTACCTACAATAAAGACTGTAGCTGAACTGTTGCTAATAAAATGATAATGCATCAACTGAAAACTCAATAAAAACTAATTACTCAATTGAACTATCCTCCAGAGTACTACTAATAACCATTACATGCATATTCACAAGCATTCATTCATAATAAGCAAGAGATGAAATTCTAGTTATCTTGCATATGATTCATGAAACAATGATAAACTAATAACAACTATTAACATAAATAAATAACTGAAAGATGAAGTGAAGAACAATACCTTGAGTGGCCTGCCCAAGTAACTGTTCCCACTTAACTGAACTCAATCTAGCTTATCGATTCTATGCATCCCATAAGATTAACTCCATTCATTGAATATCATAAAATATTATAGAAGATCTTTCCATAGATTGGACTTAATCATGTTGAATATTTTTCATGTTTTGAAAACTGAAAGTAACTGGTAACATCAAATTGATAAAAACCAACTAACTATCCTACAGATTCAACCAACAACTATATACAAGCTTGAGGGAATATTTATTGAAAGTGACAACTAATCGAAATCATTAACCCCACTTCCAAATAATAAAGCGTAGAATTAAGACTTGAATTATTCAACCTATGACTGAAAAGGAAAGAGAATCCTATTAGAACTAGAACTCTATCAAAACAAAACTATATGTAAACATACAACCACTTGTGAAATTCCATAAGTGAATGAGACCTCTTCTTCAGTGTTTATTAAACTAGTTATAATAATGCACATCCAATCTTCATTAAGTGCCTTTGATCAATGATCACCATGTTTAGCTTATCCTAGAGCTTCACCTATTTTGGTGCCCAGTCACCCTTGTTGCTACGGGTTCATCTCGCAACTGCTGCGCCATAGTTCCTTTTTAGCTGCAAACAAGGTAATTCTACAAAACATATACATGAGGATAACTATCACAATTAACTCATAGCATTTCATCAAAATTCCATACATATGTTCATATAAACCATATAATACTAATATATTATAATCATAATTCCATCATCATAATTAAGGTTTAAGTTTGCATAATGGATAAGAAAGGATAGTATAGTGTAGGAACATTGTCTAGAGAATATGTTTAAAAGTATCTTAAAACATATATAAAAACAATAGAAAATAAGCTATCATCTATACCTATCACTCATCGCATCATATTTTAAACCCACCTTTTAAACCCCTATTTTTTGATATTTCAGCACAATAAAGAGATTGTGCAATATAAGGTCCATTGTGACCAATATATTGAGGATAGTGCCACATGGGAGAATGCAAAGGATATAGAATGCTCTTTTCCTCATTTTGACTACTTAGTTTTGAGATGCTTTGTTTATATAGAGAGATACTTTGTTACATTGGTGTTCTACTCTTATTATTTTAGCGTGTCTAAAAAGACATTGGGACGATGTCTCTTCTTGATGGGGAATGATGTTACATCTCATTTTTGCTTACATAAACTTAATTAGTGAATAAACATAACTAGTTGAGAATATTGGTTGATTACCTCGAGTGTTTAATTATGGATAAATGTGTATTAAATTAGATGTTATTTAAATGCTTGATATAGAAAATTAAATGGAGATAAGGTATTATGTGCATGTGCTTTGGCTATGGTTTTATGGACTAACCTACTGATGTTACAAATCTAAGTGTGAATAAGTGCATGAAAATGTTGAAGGTGAGACAATGGCTGAGGTAGAGGTATCTTAGCTACTTAATAAATGATTAGTAGGATGGAAACTCAATGCATGCACACACACACACACACACATGTAGTTGTATTCATATTTGCATTGTGTACTATATGATTTCACTGTGTTATCCTGGTTACGTTGTTGCTTTTGTGTGTTATAATTTAAATGAATAATTATGTATTATGGTTATTATGTTTATGAAATTAAACATTAAAATGGGAAAATAAAAATATGTCCTATGGTATTTTGTTTTTGAAAATTAAATTGTCTGGTTGGAAAAATAAAAGATCTTATTGTTTATAAATTGCATAAATTATATTTATATATTAATAATATTATAATAGATATATTATTATTTATATATAATATAAAATAAATATATAAAAGCTTATTAATAAAATATATAAATATTTTTTATAATTAAACTACATGAAATTTATTAAAAGAAGAAATAAATTTAATTAAATATGTTTAACTAAAAATAAAAAGTAAATTAAATAAGTTTTAAATAAAAAGAATTGCATGCTACATCATGCAATAAATCAATCGCCAATTCTAAAAATAGGAAAATTGAGTCTTTGGATCACATGGAGGAAATATAAAAATATTTTAAACAAAGGAAATCGGAAAGGAAAAAAACACACGATTTAGGGAATAATTTAGCAGCGACCACACAAACTAATAGTATTGGTGCAGTTGAAGGAAGCAATTTTGAAGGTAGGGAGTTTGATACAGAGGAAAGACGAGTCATTTTTATTTTATTTTATTAAAGGACACTAGGTATGTAAAGTGCCATATCTTTCCTTGATACAGATAAATCAGTAGGGTAAAACAAAGTGGATGGCAGTTGAATTCTTGCACCTATTCTGCATTCTCTCTATTTGCATGCTTGTATGCTAGATATGTTGTGGGACAACAATTATACTTCCATTATGAGTATTGTAGCTCGGCATCTTTGCCATAAAAAAATACCTACATTCTTTCTTCTTCTTTTTTACTATGCCAAGGTCTATGATCAACAATGTTAAAATTTGAGACCTATATTTCTAGTTGTGATATAAATACGTATGTATTTAACAAATTGATTCTAATATGTTTTGAATATATATATATATATATATAGGTTTACATATATATGTTATGTAGATATATATATATATATATATATACACATATATACATACACACATATATATATATACGATGGTATAGTATGAATATATATATATATGTATTTGTATATAGCATGAGTAATATGTCGAACTAGTGATTGAACATGGATTTAACCTTACTCAAATTCTTTTGGCTGTAGTAAAACATTGTGTTACTTAATTTTGCCTATTGGTTTAGTAGTAAACTGGTAAATCATTTTAAATCTGCTGTAAACATTGTTTTTCAATAAAAGTGTATTGTTGTAAATATTGTTTTTCAATAAAAGTGTAAAAAATAGATTTTGTATATGTATGAATCTGTCAATTTAAGTACAATGAAATCTGATAATATATCAACAATAGCATGTGATTGTAGAATTGGAATAGTAAAGTATTGATAAGACATTTCAAATCAGCTGTGATGATCCCACAACAAGACAGTTGAAACTATCTTTTCAATGGATGTGAATCATTTATTTCAAACCCACATATGAAAAGAATATCTATAGTTGTACATATATGTACATATATATATATATATACATACATACCCATATTATATATATGTATATACATATAACTATAGGTATATATAACAATGCAAGTATGCACCTCATATTATAAACTAACTTCTTGTGGTTAAACTTGCAAAATATTAGATTTAGTCATTGCATGAAATGAAAAAAGTCTTAAACTTACATTAAAAATTACATGGCAATGAGAATGGTGATGCATGCACGTTAATAATTACATGAAGTAGATAAATTTCATTGACAATTTGTATGTAAAGAAAAATGAATGAATTACATGTCAATGATATATTATTACCGTCATTATACATGTTATTTTCTTCTATGTGAATTGGGTTTACCTTTCAGAATAAGGTGCCAAATATGGACCAACAAAGAAGGTCGATCCTCTTTTCAAGATCTTCTATTTTATTCTAGTGCTTTGGCCAAAGTCATGTGTTCATTGAAATAGATGAAAGTTATCTAAAAAATTTATCATGATAGTAGGACATTGCATGTTCATGACAGAAATTCATGTAGATATATTAGGTTGCACCGAGATTCCCTCATGTTATTTGTTTCCAGGTTGCTAGGTACTTCGTGCAGGGTTGGGTATTCTTCAATTAGGGCCATGTTCTCATCTCTTGACTGGCAGATTATTGTGAGCATCGATGGTGATCAAAGATTATATTATTTATGTCCTCACATTATGCTTGTATCATTATTTATATTTGTACTTCCAGATTATATATTTAGTTGATTACATGGCATGGGAGCTCGAACTATACTTTTGTATATCAAATATTTGTGCTTTTTCTTGGATTATGCACTACATATATGAGGATGTGTTATGGCATTTATTTACTTAATGAATTTGTTTCATTTTATTTCCATGTTTATGAGATATTGAGTTTCTATATTACTTTCATGAGATTGATTTGGGTCTTGATCCTTACATCTTGGGAGACCTTAACACTTATTTTTGTGTAAATTGTAAGGACATGTAAGGAGAAATTTCCCAAAAATTAAAGGAAAAACCAATGACCCTAAAAACAAACAAAGTGGGACAAACCCTAATCTTGGGAAAAAAATGGAAGGGTATTGTAGGAAAAATTAATAAAGATAAATTAGTTCTAGGCAAGGTAACATAATTGAAAAATGATTTAGGGAGGGGAGTAGTGAACCCCAAAGGAAACAACATAGAACCAATTACTAGAGGTGGCACTTTTGAAAATACAATAAAAGAAGTAATAGTGGATAGTCATAACAAATCCAAAAGTGAAGCCAAAATTGATAATTCTAGGATTGTAGATAAGGTAGAAGATAAAGGTTATTTTGAAACAGGGAATGAATATCCACTCCCATTGGAAAATAACCCCCAAATATATAAAATTCTATTAAGATTGATGGGAATATCAATAAATTGGGGCACAAGAAAAATGCTCATGAACTAGTAATGGATAAAATAAAGCAGAGGATTGCTCAAAATAATAGTATCAAAAATTCTAATATGAATATTATAGAGAATCACTCAAAAGCTATAGAAGTTAATTCCAATCGGAAGTATAAATTTAAGGATAAAAGGAAGAAGTAGGAAATAAAACACCAAAAGAGTAGAAAACTATTTTAAATATGGTAAACAAAGAATCAAACCTAAAAAAGTTAGATCCTTAACAAGGTTTTAGTGTAGAGAATAAGAAGCCCCAAGCTACTCTTGTTGCCTAAGACTAACATTGAGAAAAATAATCTTTCTCAAGACTTAGCCTTAGACAAGAATGAATTGGGGAGAATAAAAGATAATGCCAAAGAAAAATGGAAAGGATAAAATCCAAATTTTAAAGAGGAGAATAATCCCAATATGTTCTGCTTGTCCAACTCTAATCCTCGACAAGAAGAAATTTCCAATGGATTAGAGTTAGACAAAAGAACTGAAAAAGAATCTAAACAAAGAGAAAAATGGGTATGGTTTAAGAAGGAGGATAGAAAAGGGGCTACAAGGAACTTAACAAACAAGGATTTCATAGAGTGGAAGATGCTACCCTAGGAAAGTAGCTCTCCATTGAGTAGGGAAAACAATGCACCTAAAAATGAGAAGGAACTCTCTTGAGGAAATGAATGGGTTAAAAAAAATGAGGAAAAAAAAGATAGAGTAGAAAATAAATAGGGGAAACTCACCCAAATAGGAGAAAGAAAGAATTTAAGCTTCCTAATTGCTTTAGCATATTTAGGAAAAGTGAGGAGGAACCACAAAAAATGGATTTTGATGATCTTTAACGGCTCAAGTTGGAATGTAAGGGGAATATAATCCCCAGATAGGAAATATATAGTCATGAGATATCTAAATATAGAAATAGCCAAGGATGTTTTGTTGTTACAGGAGGTAAGGACAAATTTTATCTCAAAACTAATCTTAAGTTTATTTGGAAATACTCTTCTAGATATTGCACCAAACATGAAAGGGGTTAGGATGACTCTATCATTTTATTTTCTAATAGATGGACTCAATATATGATTGAATATGGGGTCTCACCATGCAATAGGTCAATTTGGATAACTATAGAAAAAGAGAATAAGAAATTTGGCCTCTACTCAATATATGATTCAAATGAATACATGAAAAGGATAGAGCCGTGGAAGTCGATGCACGATCTACATGATATTCCATGGATAGTAGGAGGAGATTTCAATATAATTGAAAACATTGAGGATAAATATGGTGGTATAGACATGGGTTAGAAAGGGGGAGAGAATGGTATAGAAAGAAAAACATCAATATCTTTGATCCTATAGAAGGAATGAAAAAGAAAACAAAAATATATATGGTTCATATGGTGTAAATTTTAGAAAGGCAATAAAAGGATTTACTTTAGGTTGGATAGGTTCTATGCTAATAGGGACTTTTTCAGCTTTGATACAATTGAAGAGGGAATAGAGTAAGGGTGTACTCCTACACATTGTTAGACCATCACCCTATCAATTTGAAGATCAAAATAGCAAAACTAAATCCCAAAGAAGGTAGGAAGGATAGAAATTCAAACTAAATACCAATTTTCTAAATGATGAGGAGTGTTATGATGCTATCTTTACGTTTAGAGAAATTAACAAATGGATACTAAAAGACAAATCAACAATTGAGAGATGGAATAAAAATGTCAAAGGTTGTAAAACTATATTCTAGACTATAGGAAAGAAAAAGCTATGAATAACATGTGATGAAAATACTTTGCAAGAAAACATATTCAAACTAGAAGCTAAGTTGAAAAGTGACAATACAAAAGAAAAATTGAATGAGGAATTAATATTCAATAAAAACTCTTTGAGAAAATTTCAAACTAATAAGATTCAAGGAAAATGATAAGAGAAAAAATGAACTGGTTAAATAATGGAGACAAAGGTTCTAAATTCTTCTTTAGAGTTCTCAAAGAAAAAAATGCAACAGTAAAAGTAAGATTAGTATGGGTAGAAAAAAAGTTATTAAATGATTCAAAATAATTTAAAAATCAATTTACTTCTAAGAAAATTATTTACTTTTGAGGGAGACAACAAGAAAAATATTATATCTAGAAGTCAATGCAAAATGGTAATCCCTAAAAATATCTCTAAAGAGAATGCAAAAAGATTAATAAAATAGATAATTAAGGAAGATATAATAATAGCAATTCAGGTTTTCAACAATGAAAAATCTCCAAGGGTAGATGGTCTGCATGTAGAATTCTTCAAGAAAAATATAAAATGGGTGAGTGAAGACCTACTACATGTTTACACTAAAGCCATTAAGAAATAATCTCTTGGAAAAATATTAATAAAGGAATAATCGAAGTGTTGCCTAAAGAAGGTGACAAATCTTTAGTTGAAAATTGGAGAACAATCACCTTACTAAATGTTTCATACATGATACTAGAAAATGTCAACATTTATACTAGTACATATCCTCCCTTCCATAATTAGAAGCACTCAAACAAGTTTCATCAAAGGTAGGTACATCCTTGAGAACCTATTAATAAGCTTGGATGCTATGAAATGGGCAAAGGGTTTCAACCACAAATAGGTATGCTCCTTGATTTTGAAAAGACATATGACAGGGTCAAATGGACTTTTCTATTTATGACTTTGGAAGTATTTGGATTCCCAATTGATTTCTTTTAGATGCTAAGCACCTTGATACAAGATGTAGTTGCACATGTGGATATAAATGGATCACTCTCAAACAAGTTATCACTGCAAAGGTCAATAAGGTAGGGGTGTCCTCTTTCCACAACACTATTTGTGATTGCCTTAGATGCTATTTTTTTTTTTAAGAGATTAAACTAATAGGCCCAAGGTTAGAGGACTAACCCTGCCTAATGAGGAGGATAGATCTTAAACATCCAACTCACATATGATATTACCTTATTTATCAATCTTGGAGAATAAATTTTTGAGAATCTAATGCACAAATTGAGTATATTTTGTGTAGCTTTTGGGGAAAAAATATCCAAGGAAAAAACATCATGTGAATCTAGGTAAAAACCCTCATGAATGGTTCACCAAATATAGATTCCAAAGGAGAGGGATAGGTAAAAAAATTAGATACTTGGGTATCCCATTTACTATTAATCCATTCTTGAAAGATATGTTGAATTGGATAAAGGAAAAAAATGATAAAAAAATAGACAAATGGAACAAGAAATACCTATCCATGGTTGGGAGATTACAAGTGTGTCAAAAATTCTCTCTTATAATCTTTATTACTCTTTTGTGTGGTTGTTTAACAATTACCAAATAAATGACATCCAAATAAAAAATAGACAATTCTTATGGTTTGATGGGAAAGGACAAAGAAAAAGAAATAAGTAAGATGGGAATGGTGTTGTCTTGATAAGAGTGAAGGGGGACTAGGAGTGAATTATATTTAAAAAACAAGGCATTTTCCTTGTTGTTAAGTGGATTTTTAAAGCCTTAAAAGGTAATGAACCTTGGAAGGTTCTAATAAGGAATAACATTCAACTATCTACACTAAAAAGGAAAATCATGGAAACATATCCCCTATGTGACCTATCATTTGGTAACTTCCTTGTTACCTTTGATAGATCCAATGTATTGAAAATCCTATGGAATGCTTGAGAAAAAATTAAATAATTGATAAAAAATGGAGAAATGATAGATAGTGACAAAAATAAAATATGTAATTCCAATTCAATTTGGTGGAATCTATATCATAAAGAGAAACCCCTTGCCTTAATACAAGGGTGCTCAACAAAATCCTGGTAGAAGAAAGGTATCAAATTCTTTAAGGATATATTATGGAATTTCCATTTTCAAAAATTGGGCATCCCTCAATACAGAATTTGACTTGCCTCCATCCCATTGGAGAACTTATTTTGTTCTTAGAGAAGCATTTAAAATAGTTCATTACCTAGTAGTGTATGAGCCCGATAGTGATAACTTTGATAGATTTAAATGGAGTGATGGCTCTGATTTGGATCAAATAAAATCGAAGCTTGTATTTAAATAATTAGTAAGCACCTAGGACATTTTCAAACATCTAAAAAAATGCTAAAATATTAAAATAAAGGATAAAAAGTGTCTTAGTACATTTAAATGGTTGTGGAATGAAATTATTGAACCTAAGAAGGCCCGCTTCAAATTATTTCTTATATTGCATAAACTTCTAGGTACTTCTTCTTCTTCC
The DNA here is from genome assembly GCA_007115665.2 of Sequoiadendron giganteum. Taxonomy (NCBI): domain Eukaryota; kingdom Viridiplantae; phylum Streptophyta; class Pinopsida; order Cupressales; family Cupressaceae; genus Sequoiadendron; species Sequoiadendron giganteum. Next base: position 550,123,895 of record CM021102.1, read on the forward strand.
CATAACATGAAATATGTGAAATTTGCAGAAAGTTTGAAACTGTCATGCTTATTTTCTTTTAATGTCCCTTTGTTAAAGAGGTTTGGTACATGTTTTTTTTAGATTTGGAAGGTTGGGGGGATTTAGACAAGATAAAATGGCAAGAAATTTTGATGGGATTTGTAGAAGGATTAGATAAAGCATTGAATATTTTTTGGTTATTGTTATCTTGTGATGGAGGAGATTCTCTACTCCCAAGTCCTAAGACAAACATGGTCTAAAGGGAACGAATGGTCCTCAGTCACCTCAATGTACAAAGTTCAAGTGATAAAGGTAGAAGATGAAAGAGATTGAAAAAATGAAATGAAAGAAAATGCTAAGCTAAGAAGAGGAAATTGAAATTTAACAAAAACTGATAACAAATTACAAAAAATTGATTACAAGAACAAAAAGAGGGTGACTCATAGAATCTTCCTTAAGAAGGATAAAATCATGACCAATGGGTTCTATCACATCATGAAAACATCTACACATTGCAATGTTGTCATTGTCAGATGAAGACCTAAAAACGAAAAACTAACAAACACCCAACTCTTGAAATTTGGAAACCAACACACAATCGAGACAAGAAATTTTTTTGGGGTTGTTTTGGGGCTTGCCTCAGTTAAACCCCTATTTTGGTGTTTATACCTCCACAAATAGACAAACATATGTGTAATAATGTAGATGAGACATGTGATAAAAACAAACCCCACTATGGAGGAAAAATTGTATCATGAAATAAATAGATAAGACAAGTATCTTAGCAAATAGACAAGACAAGATAATGCAAAAAGACAGTGTTACCAACATTCTGTGACTCCATATTGGATTGATAGATGAGAAATTGAGTTCATGTAAGAGAGTCTTGGTTGTTGATGAGACATGAATCTGATAGAGCTTCACCATAGAGAAGAGATGCAAAAGAGAAGAGAGTGAGAAAGCAAGCTGGAAAGAAAAAATAGTAAGAATGAATGAGAATGAAGGTGAAAGAGATTTTTGTGAATTTTCATGGGCGGAAAGAGCCGTTACACCTTTAATTTTTCCATGATGACACATTTCATGGGCATCGTTCATGAGATTCCCTCATTTAAACTCAAAAAGTTTGAGGATGCTAGTGTGTGATACAGACGTCTGCACACTGTGCAGGCGTCCAACTCACAACTTTGCAAGAAATCAGGTGGTGGAATCCTAATGCTTCATCATTTCCCCTTGTGGAGGTTGAACTATGAAATTTTGACTCATTAGGATCTTGCCATAAATGCAGCTAGGTGCCATAAATGCAACAGGCCAAATGTGCAAGTGTGAAATTGCTGCGAGGTGCAATTTTATGACACTACATTTTTCCCCCACTTTAGTGAGCTGATTTTTGAGGAAAATTAGTTGCACTAAAGTAGTTGAGAAGACATAAATACAAGATCAAAAATTTGAAAATTTTATAGATTTACGTGCAAAAAGGATACTATAGAGGCTATAGATGTCAAGCAAGCAGATAGTAACAATGCCCATAGTGGTTGAGCTCGACGAGGACCTACACATTAGACATGAGGTTTCATTATGCAAAACTTAAATTTAGGTTAGTTCAAAAATCAGAAGAAGCTACACACAATGAGAAGAATGCTTAAGAAAAAATTGATGGTTCAGAAGAAAAATATGATGAAGAGGTGAATATATGCCCCCTCCTGTTTTTGCCCCTAGCTAGATGGGGTGAAAAAAAGAAGGATGAAAGGACCACATCCGTCGAGAAAAATGGGCCAAAAATGACCTATATATCCGGATGGGCCCAAAAAAGGGTTATTTTCACTATTGACAATGAGGAGTTTGTTGACTTTTGTGAGAGAAAAGTTAGCAAAATGCCTCGCATGTGAGATTATGTGGCCCCAATGATTGAGTTTCTCTACAAAACCATAGCCAAGGGAGGCAAGGTCGATGAGGTACAAGGAATTTGACCAAACTTTATATTTTTACATTTTTTAGCTTTTTCCTTTCCTAGAGCAAAGCAGGCGTCCAACCGATGCGAAGACATCTAGCTAGCGCAATGTCATCCCGACAACATGTCAACATCCTCTGTATATGTTGGAATCTTCCCTATATGTTTCCATTAGGGAAAATTCATCCTCAGACACTAGCACATCATGTACATGTTATGTAGCACGCCTTCGTCCTAGAGGCATACTGAGATTTTTTTGATGTAGAGACAAAATTTTGTGATGCAGATAAAATTGATGTGAATTTTTTTTTCATTGTAGGAGTGATCGTAGATCATAGAGCAAGGGGGAAAGCATGTGCTAACTATGCTCTGTGATTGCAGTGACCAAACGCACCTCGATGATCAGGATCCACTACGACACGTGGGCCTATGGTGGGCCTACACAATGTTGAAGATGTAGTATCATTCACCCATGCTCATGGTGCTCTTGGGGTGCTGGGATGCAGACACCTCCTCCTTTAATTTGTTGTTGGGAGTGATAATTGTTACATTGGAGGACATATATCTTATCATCAGACTGCCCATCCCTTGACAATAGGTTACATATGACAAGGTGAGGATGAAATGAGAGGCCATACAAGGCCAACAATATTGCGACAGGTGGACAGATCTGACATATACCACCAACCACATCTACATGCAGTGGTTGGACCAGGGGCGAGTGGCCATTCCACTCATTCAGAGAGTGATGGTTGTTACAGTCACCCTCTGAGTCGTAATGGATGAGCAAGGCTCTCACTTGGAGGGGGCCCTCGTCCATCGCATCCAAGAGATGGAGGAGCATCAAATTTGTCTATGCCTAGGGTCAGAGCATGCTTGCTGACCTATAGCATGACCTTGGGTATTACATCCATTATGAGTTTTTATTCTTACAACTTGCACACTCCTACAAGTGTGGACGTTTGCACATATCATGTGTATCTAGCCAGTTGGGTTTCCCCAAGGTATAACACCTAATACATTGATGGTGCATGTGCACCCATTGGTACACGATTGGAGGTATGGGGAGCTCAATTTTTGACATTTGCAGTTTGATTCTTTACAGACGTAAGATATTAGATGACACCCCTATAGGAAGATGGGGATGTGGACCATGGATAGACGACAATTATGGAAAATGCAGCATGATCGAATCTTGATAGGGTGATCAAATTACATTATTGTTACATATTACTAGCATCGGGTTGCCTGATAGTTTAGGCAAGTGTAGATGATCCCTCTGATGCCTATCGCATACATCTAATCGGTGAAGAGTGTCGCTCGGGTAGGTGATTATCACCATTCAACCATTATAGACGTTGCTATTAGAGATGATGGGTAAAATAATGATGACCAACCTCTTGTCCTATTGATCAACGACATTGGCATCGCCCATGGTTTTAGAGAATAGTGGGCAACAACCAACTTGACCTCGATTTTCCTGGCACATGCCCCCATGGGCAATGTCGGTGTGTAGGGGCTAGGAGGAGAGGATCACGACATGGCAACGATGACGGGGAGAGTGAGACATCAATGAGCAGAGTGGCGAAGAGGTCGAGACATCAGTGAAGAGTATCATCACCTCCACCAGTAGTTCCAATCTCATTGGTGCCACCTTCGATGATTGTCATCCCTCCCATGATGATAGTAGCAGTAAGAGTAGGACCCAACATTGCACCTCCACCTAACCCACACTGGTAGACTAGAGACCCAAGTACAAGAGTGATTTATGCTATTTCCTTTCAGTACTTGTCATTTTAGTTTATCTCATATATATACATATGATTTTATATTATTTGGTACTGATAACATCTACTTTTTTGTGGTTTTAATCAACACACATGAGTGGATCACCTTCACCGAGCGGTACAATTTTGAGGTTACCCCACCCATGCGTATTTAGGGGAGCATCTTGGATGGTACATGCTAGCGTCAACGAGGTGACATGCCCATATTTTTGAGCCTGTTGCATGTTTGAGAATGCTTATGAGGAGGCACATGTGGAGACCATATAGAGGGTTGCTAACCTCACCATTGTGATTGGGCAACAAAATCAACACCCAACGAATCTCCACATTGCACTAGCTAAGTGAGACTAGGTGGTGAAACAAGAAGATAGTTTCAAGAGGGCATGTGATGCCCTGCAAATCCAACTCGATGACCTTGGTAGGCACGCGGTAGTAGTGAGGCCGACCATTGATCCTTAGGTGCAACCTCTTCAAGAGGAGTTGCGACAAGCCCATAAGCATGAGGTCTGGCTTTGGCAGGAGGTTGCTAAGTTGCAAGGAGAGGTAAAAGGGCTATGGTAGAGTATGTTTGTGTCATAGTAACATCAATCACGGTTCATAGCATTAGTTCAACATCCACCCCCATAACCATTGCTAGGACTAGAGGGGTCAGGGAGCCATGCACTTGAGGGCTAGAGGCCCATTTTTCACATGCTAGATTTTGTATATGGATCATATTGTTTTGTATAGCATTATTTTTTATGTACATACACATACAAATATACAATCACCACATTTTGATACAGTGGTGTGATACATGTACATGAAATTTATATATATATATGAGATTTTGTACATCATGGTGTTCTTATGTGTATTTTTAGTTTCATGTATGGCTATGTGATAGATTTATGTTTATGGATGTATGTTTAGATTAGATGCTATCATGATCTAATAAACACACATTAGATGTATGTTTATTAAATTTGATGATGATCTAATTGCTTAACCAAAAGACTTAATCAAATACAATGCACAGATATACAACATAATAAAATATATTTACATATATAATTCCTAATTAAAGAAATTAATTACATACACATGTTCATATTATAACACAAAATACTAAGATAATGTGTTAATGAAGGGATGCCATCACATGATGAACTACAATCCCTGAGGGATGAGCGCCATGTGTATGCCACATAGACACTATGCATAATATAAATGAAGATGCATTACATTTACCAGTTTTTTAGAGGTGTTCCATCCATAAACGACAGTCCATAGGCACTAGAAATATACACATAGATGATTATGTAAGGGCCTAACCAATTAGGGCTAAACTTCCCTTTTTGATCAGGTGCCACATTTACATTCCTCTGATTCTAATAGAGAACGAGATCACTTACCTTGAAAGCTTGAGAAAGAACACCTTGATTGTAATGTTTAGAAACACATTGTTTATAAGCTTGGAGATGTTTGAGGGCCTACAACCAACACTCATTGAAAAACTCAAGCTAATACAAATGATCAACATAGTAAGTGTCATCATCAATCAACATTTTAAGGGAAACTCACAAAGATGGAATTTCCAATTCTAAAGACATGATAGCCTCGACATCGTACACAAGGTTGTACAGGGTTACAATAATAGCTATATGAAAACTTGTGTGATAGGCCCACAAGGTATAATTTAATTGAGTACATGCCAATATTTACCATTTTTATTCATTATTTTTCAGAGAATCAACTCAAGAGTCTTATTAGACACTTCAACTTGGCTAGTAGACTAAGGATAGTATGGTGTAGAAAAATAATGCTGAATATGAAACTTTAATAGGAATTACTTCACCTCTTTGTTCTTAAATGAAGTTCCATTATCAAAAACAAGAGTAAAAGGCAATCCAAAACATGCAATGATATTATTTAGAAGAAAGCTATAGATTGCTTCAACATTCAAGGATCAAAGTAGAACAACTTTGACTCATTTTGTAAAGTAATTAGTAGTGGTAACAATGAAGGCATGTCCTTTAGAGGAAGGAGGTGATATTTTTCCAATAATATCCAATCCCTATTTTGAAAATGGCCAAGGAGAGGTTTGATTTTGAAGCTCTTGAGTAGGAGCATGAAGTAGATTGCTATGTTGTTGACATTGCAAACATTTCTTGACAAAGGAAAATGAGTCTTGCTCCATTGTTTTTCAAAAGTATCACATATGAATTAGTTTATGCACCAAGGTTTTACCACCAAAATGTCCACCCTAGAGCTTGAATGGGCTTCTTGAAGGGCAAGGGACATTTTCGCCTTAGTGAGACACCAAAGGAGAAGACCAATATAAGATCTTTGATAAAGCACATCACATAATATAATGTATCAAACTAAAAGTTTTCTTATCTGAGTGCGATCATTTTTAGTAAACTTGTCGGGAAAATTTATAGTCTTTAGATAATTATAAATATGAGAATGCCTTTACCCTAAGTCTTTGTGAGCACATACTAGAACATTAGGTTTAGGCCGATTTGAGACAAGAGAGCAGAGAATGTAAACCACAAAGTGGTATTCTTTTATGCCATCATCCGAAGACACAAGGGAGGCTACACTCACCATTGCATCAACATCTTGATTCTCTCTCCTAGGAACACTATCTATTGTAAATGAAGAGAAATGATCAAGCAAGGATAAGGCTAAATCCCGATGTCGAGATAGCTTATTTTGCTTAGCCTAATATGTTCTTGTAGTTTTATTTACAATAATCTCAAAGTCACCATGGATACACAGATGCTTAATTTTTATATCCATCGTGATATGTAAGCCAACAATAAGGGCTTCATACTCAGTGACGTTAGTGTAATAAAATTCCAATCGAAAGGATAGAGGAACTAGCTTTCCTTTAAGTGAGACTAAAACTACACCTGCCTCAGAGCTGGCTTGACATCTCAATCCATCGAAAAACATATCCCATATAGGTTCATGGTCTGTTACAAAGAGATTTTTATCCACAAATAAATCTAGATTAGGGAAGGAGTGAGGGGTGATCCCAAAAAACTGGTTTACAATTTTGTTGAGGAAGGAAAATTGCCAAAATGCTCCCATGAAGAAAATTTTAGGTTTTTAGGGGTTTGCTCGAAGGGGGGGTTCAAGCAAACCCAAAAAGGGGTCCACTTGAACGCCCCTTCAAGGAACCCCTTTTGATGTCATCCATTTTGGTACCATTTTTTAAGGAATACAAAGGAAAATTTTCAAAACAAGGGGGGTTCGAGCGAACCCCGCTTCACTCGAAGGGGTCAAGTGGGGTTCGCTTGAACCTCCCTTTTTTCCCTTTTCCCCCTCTTCTACCAAATTGCTACAAAAAATTTCCTTTCAAAGCTTGGGTTGAGGATGAAAACGAAGGAAACTTCACAAACCCAATTGGGTGATGGTAGACCTCAGAATGATCTATCCATTGAATATAATTTTAACATGTTTTGGTTTTATTTTGTATTTTTTTAGTTTAATTAAATATAGGTTTTTCAACAAAAATCAAGCTCTATGTTTTGCACATGTGGGAAACCAATTGCATGCACTAGATATCGTAGTCACAAATCTAAATTAAAAAAAAATAATTTTATCCTTCATAGAAAAAAAGTTATGTGTTAGTAAGTATAGACCACTCTTTAAAAATGGTGTTTACTGTTAAAAACTAGTTTTCAAAGGAGATGGAAAAAGGAATGAAATCTGATTCCAATTTTTTTTAAAAAATATATATTTAGAATCTACAAACAAAATGTCATAAATCACTAGTTTTGCATTATCTTCAAATTCCTCACGTTTTAGAAGCTATAGGTGCACAAAAGTGAAGATTTAGTTAAAAAAAATTAGTTCAATGTCCAATTTGGTCAAAAATTATAAATTAGTATTGTGGGATCACCCTGAGATGAGGGAGCTTCCACCAATTAATCGGAAACTAGTTGACCTTTAATTTATTTCCAAGTTATGAACTTGATGTCAAACTCAAAGAGCAACATTACCCATTTTTCCAACCTTCTAGAAAAATCAGTTCTAGTAAACAAATGCTTAAGAAGATCACTTTCACAATAACACAGGTTTCAACATGAAGAAGATAATGTTGTACTTATACATCACAAAAATGAGAGCAAGACATTGTTTCTCCATGGAAAAATAACAAGTTTCATAATCGACTAAAATATGACCGATGTAATAAACCGCTATTTCTTTACCATCATCATCATGTTGAGCCAACAAAGATGCTAAGGCATGAGGTGATGCAGAGATATAAAGAAAAAAGGGTCTATCCTAGACAAATAACATCAAGATAGGAGGATTGGCCAAACAAATCTTGATTGTATTAAAATCCTTTTCGCTCTCATCATCCCATTGAAAGAGTACATATTTCTTCAACAAACATGTGAAGGGAAGGGTATGATCAACCAACCGAGACACGAATATATGAATTTCTTAAATCTTCCCTTGCAAACTACACAGTTGAGAGATGTTTTTAGGAGGAGACATGTTAAAAATTGCATCAATCTTATTTGTATCGACTTTGATTCCAAGGTAAGAAACAATAAATAGAAAAAGCTTGCTGGCATCAATGCCGAAGATGCACTTAAGGGGATTCAATCTCATCTTATAGAATTAAAGCCTTTCAAATATAAGACGAATATTTTCAATGTGATCTTGATGAGTTGTAGACTTAGCCAGGATGTCGTCAATGTAATAGATTCTAGAATTTTGTGAATGAAATCATGAAACATAAAATTCATCGCCTATTGGTTAATACGAATCTGATTATAGGCCAAGAAGCCATCCATGAAAGATAATAAGGCATGGCCTACAGTTAATTCTATAATCATATCAATATTAGGCAATGAAAAATAATCCTTAAGAGAAGCCTTATTGAGATCATGAATATAAATGCAAATGCGAATATGACTGTCAGGCTTGCTAACATCAATGATATTTGATTTCTAAGGTGAATAGTCAATAGGACGGATAAAACCAACTTCTAAAATTTTCTCTATCTCAGTCTTGACCAATAAGGAAACCTTGGGGTTCATCTTTCAGATCTTTTGTTTAATGGGCTTAGCATCAGGATATAGAATGATATTGTGAACTACCACAGACTCATCAATACCAGGCATATCCTCATATGACCAAGTGAAATTATCAGGATGAGAATGTAATAAATCAGAATGTTGTTTATATTATTTTGAAGAAATACATTTTCCAATCTTAATCACTTTTTCAGAAGACTTAGTATCCATGACAACATTGACAGTATCCCCTTTGAGGAGAGTACTATGGTCTTCAAGATGGGAAATAGGAATTCCATCATCCACATTAGACAAATGAGCCTTCTCATCAATGCTTATAATAGAGTCTCCAAAGTATGCCCACTTTTTCAAGTGATACAAGACTCATCATTTATGGTAATAAGGGAAAATTACAGTAGACACATAAGAATTCTTCCAACGCTTCCTCTAAAGAGAAAACATCTAGAGCAACTTCATTATATTCTAATTTACTTTCAATCAACTCTGGATGAATTAGTTCAAGAGAACAAGGTTCAATGAAAATCATGTTGACATTCAACCACAATTTCTATTTAGATTGTGTGTGAGTATCTAAGCCCCATGTTACATTTACGAGGTTTACATTCTATAGGGACTTGAATACCTTTCTCATTACACCCACAACCTTTTGGTCCATAACCATATTTAGACAAAAGGTTGAAACCAAGATCATAACAAATTTGTAATTCTTGAGAAGGAGGAGGATCTACATAGAGAGAATCATTCTAGAAATGAGGATCGTACTCATCTATGGGGTCACAATCATCCTTCTTGATGGGAATACAAATATTAGCCTGTTTAATAGAAGTGTGATCATCTTCCTCAACAAGAGGATAATCAACTTTCTTGATAGAGGTGTATGAGATAGTAGGAATGTCAAGATGGGTAGGATCAACTGTATACTCTCTGATGAAAGATTCAGTAAAGTCCAAGGATCCCCAATCATCACCAAGATATGCATTCAATTAAGAAGAAGAAGTAAAAGGGGTAAAATTAGGATTCTCTATTTTGAGATGATCTTCTTTAGGGACATCCATCTCAAGAGCAGCCTTCGAGGCAAGCACTGTTGAAGAGGATGTCAATGCATTAGAAGATAAAAAAGGAATGCAATTTTTAAGAGTAGAAGCAACCAAGGCTTGATTGGTAGCTACCATTTCACAAAAGTGTATAGCATCAGGGTTAGCCTTGATCATAATTACTTCATTATTAGCAACACATTTTATAAAATGATGCAAAATAGAAGTTACAATCCCCAAAGAATGAATCCAGAGTCTTCCCAAGAGAATGTTATAAGGTAAAGGACTTGACATAACATAGACCAAGGTGGTTAGGTAATGGGTCCAAACCTCAATGACAAGATTATCGTGCCTAGGGCTTGTTGACTAGTGTTATTGAATCCACAAATATACAAGGAAGAAGCAACAAGAGAAGATGAAAAAATATTAATCTTAGGTAATAATTCAATGCTACATAGTTGAGAGCCGAACCAGTGGAAATGAGAGCATGCCTAATACCAATGTTATTAATATTAACTATAATCATTAGCGGATCTTCTTTCTTCTGTACTTCTAGAGGCGAGAGTTCCTACAAATAGAATGTAATATTTTGTGAATCTACATGAATATGAGCCATCAACACATTAAAATCTATCGACCTAGTAGAAGAAGGCAAGATAACATTTTGCAAGGCTTCTTGAAGCATACCTTGATAAACCAAAGTGGTTTGAAGCAAATCCTATAGTGATATCTTGGTAGGAGTAACATGAAGTTGCTTGACAAGATCATAATCACTAGGTTCTTTAGCTGTAGGTTTAGGTGCTGGAGGAAGACTTGGTTGAGAAGGTAGTAAAGTATGTTGATTCAAATTTTGTTGATTCCTTCTAGTGTTGTAAGTATGAGCTATAAATTTTTAAGAGAAAGTTGTAGATTACAAGAATCTTGTATAAAGCTCAAGAATCCCAATAGTGATTGGGACCCCATGAATAAAATGAATTATTTTTCGGAGATGGGCTAGTAGAAGTCACATAAATGATAGGTCTCTTAAGACTTTGAGGAGTTGCAGAGACTACAACTACATTAGCAAACTCTTTGACTTGTGAAGATGGAGTAGACGATCCTGATGAAGAAGTTTGTTCGGAAGATCTATAGATAGAAGGAGATACCTCTAAGAAATCATCTAGGGCATCATGCAACATATCAAAATATTTCTTAGATAAATCATTAAGGTTTTGAAGAAACAAACCCGACATGATTTGCTTCACGTCGGGTTCACTAAAATGTGAAGGAGGAGATTCACTACTCCCAAGTCCCAAGACAAATAGGGTCTAAAGGGAGTGAGTGGCCCTCACTCACCTTAATGCACAAAGCTCAAGTGATGAAGGTAAAATATGAAAGAGATTACAAAAACATAATGAAAGAAAATGCTAAGCTAAGAAGAGGAAATTGAAATTTAACAAAAACTGATAACAAATGTTAAAAAATTGATTACAGGAATAGAAAGAGGGTGACTCACAAAATCTGCCCTGAGAAGGATAGAGTTGCGACCAATGGATGCTAGTGTGTCACACAAAAATCTATGTGTTGTGCTATCGTCCTTGTAGGATCAAGAGATAAAAACCAAAAACTAGCAAACACTCAGCTCTTCAAATCTAGAAACTTGCACACAATTGAGCTGAGAAAAAGTGTTGGGGCTGTTTCGGGGCTTTCCTCAGTGAAACCATCATTTTGGTGTTTCCACATCCACCGAAAACCAAATAGATAAAAATTGATAAGACATGTAATAATATAGTCAAGACATGTGATAAAGACAAACCCCGCTATGAAGGAAAACCCGTATCACAAAATAAATATACAAGACAAGCATCTTAGCAAATAGATAAGACATGATAATTCAACAAGAGAGCATTACCAATAGTTTGTGGCTCACTCTTGGCATGATATACAAGATGTTGAATTCCTGCAAGAGAGTGTTGGTTGTTAATGAGACGTGAATCCGATAGAGATTTGTTGTAGAGAAGAGATGCATAAGAGAAGAGAGTGAGAAAGAAAGTTGGAGAGAAAAACGGTAAGAATGAATGAGAATGAAGGTGAAAGAGAGATTTTTGAGAAGTTTCATGGGCGGGACTAGCCATTGCACTCACAATTTTACCATGATGACACATGTCATGGGCGAAGTTTGCGAGATTCCCTAATTTTTAAACTCAAAAAGTTTGGGGATGCTAGCACGCCATGTGAACGCCCACACGCCACACATGAATCTAACTCATAGCTTTACAAGAAATGAGGTGATAAATTTTTAATTCTTCATCATTGTACCTTATGTAGTTGGAATCGTGAAATTTTGACTCATAAGGATCTTGTCATAAATGTAGCTAGGCACCGTAAATGTAGCAGGCCAAATGTGCGTGTGAAGTTGCCATAAGGTGTAATTTTACAAGACTACATATCTACTAAAATATTGTGGTTTATATGGAAATCTAGAAATGAGGAATGGTTCCAAGGAAAATGAGGGCACTTACTGAGTCTGCTAGAAGACTCATATACTTCAATATTTCAATGTAGGTTACAAGGAAAATGGAGATATCCAAAATAAAATTTGTTAAGCTGCTGAAAATTAGAAAAGTGAAGGTCAAAAAAGAAATATCAAATATGCAAGGCATTGGCCATTTAACAAGGAAGACAACATTTCATTCTTGAGAAACTATTTGGAATTTTAGAGGAAGCACAACAAGAAATAGAAAGAGGACACATTGAAAAAGATCTAGGACTTTGAAGAGGACCAAGTTTCTTTGTAAATCATGGAGATGACTTCACAACAAAGGTGGTGAGATCCAATGGAGACATGTCAAAACTTGAACCACCAATTGGGTGGAATGAAATGGATGAATACAATAAAATCATAAAATTTAAATGAGAAATTTGATGTGAAAAATAATCTGGTAAAACTTGTAAAAACAATTTCAATACACTTTACTATATGTGATTTGTAAGGTTGTGATCGAAAAAAATATGTAATCTATGATGTAATATTTTTTTGTTAATGGTAAACTATCATCAATAGATTTTTTTTTCTAAATTTATAAAAATATCACCATATGAAGAACTTTTGGTCCATGATATGTAATCCAAAGGTACTACAAAATCACAAACATAAATTTAGAGATAAAATCCATACAAAATTTTAAAAGCACTACAAATGCAATCTTTTATCAATTTCTTAAAATTTAGAAAGAAAAAAATTACAACAAACTAGAGGTAGGCACTAGCCAATATATGACACTTGTTTATATTAAACTAGTAATTGCACCACATGTTGATGCAATGTTTATGCCAATGTGTGATTTGATAAGTTGCAATGTAAAAAGTAAACAATGATGCATGAATTTTGAGCATGTAATGTTCATTATTATGAACATTTAATTTATTCAAACATGATTTATGCAATATATACAATAATATTATAAGTAGGAAAGATAGTACATATAATCATGAAATAATGTGAAGGGGTAATATCATTTCATGTTTATTAAAACCCAAATGAATAAATAGTTTTATTTTTATTCCTTTTTATTTTATTTTATTTACAACTACACAAATATAATTAAAGTATTGATTTATATATTGCCATCATGTCTATAATTGTTATACTCTATCATTATTGGAGGATGAAACTCTAATGGTAATATTTCATAATTTGAGATAGGGAACTTGGCGCTTTACATTATTGAGGAGAAATTATTTTGGAAGTAGATTGTGATAGAAACAAAATTATAGATTCATAATTGAAATAATTATAACAAGTTGTTTTCCTCAAATAAGGCACCATCTATAATATGGTGTAGCTCAATGAAAAATAATCATAAATACAATACCTGACAATTAAAGTTTGTATCAACTATTTAGAACAAGATGCAAATACATGAGTTCAATCACATAAAAATAATGTCAATTTATTATAATTAAGCTTTGCATTTAGTTTTTGTATAAAATAGCCAAGTCATGTATGTAAGTGTGTTGATTTATCTTTCTTATTTGTTTTAGTATGAACGAAAATGAGGGAGGTATCTTGATTATGGATGATTAGACACTTGGAGAAAATATTGGCTTACAAATGATTTGAAATATCAACCTATAGACATATTTTTTGAAGTTAAGCATTTCTCTACAACTAGTTAGACATTTACAATCTTGAATATAATATTATTCTAGTATAAATTTTTATATGTGATCTCTCATTAATTTTTTAGTTTCAAATTTATTAAATTTTTTAATTTCTTTATAAATATAGGCGTAAGAGCCATTTTAGAGTTAGGGATCACTATGACTATCTTAGTGTCAATTCAAATTTTTTATCTTGATTTCCTAAATCATAATGTATTACCTTAGCAAGATATATTTTTTATTTGCATTTGTGAAGTGGCTTGGTTATTAGAAACATATTAAAGTAATACAAGCAAAATCAATGCAATTAAATTTGAGTAACATTAGTTGTGTTTGAGGCACACACATTTGAAGTTTTCTCTATTAGTAGATAAAGTTTCTAAGAGTAAATAATAGAAAATTATTATGCATACATGAGATCTACCTACTTCTAGGATTACAAATTCATATTGTAAATGGATACTAAATGTAAAGTTTAGGGGTAGGAAGGGATTTTATATGTTTTTAATGTTTTATTTGTAGTGCTTTATTACTTTTAGTGAATGACGAGTTTTCCTTGTCAATGTTATAGTTTTTGTGTATGTCATTCACCTATACATCATTTCATAAAGATATAACATGCATTATCATGACAAAGTTAATTTTAATTGTAAAGATTAGTCTTATATGTACAAGTAGGGTAGGTGGATGGAAATGGGTAGCAACTTCATGGAAACCTTTCAAAAAAGATTTCTAGAAGCAATAATGCGAGCGTGTTATAACACGCTTGCGTTATTTCTTCTTAAAAGCAAAAAAAAAAGTGAAAAATTGTCATTGTTATTTCGATTATTTTTTTCTTGTAGTCGCAGCCAAAACCCCCATACTTTCATGCTTGCATTCTAGGAGGAGCAATTCAACAAAAAAATTTCACCAATAATTTCTATTTCTTCGTAGCAATGGCACCACAACGACGAGGAGGTGTGAGAGATAAGGATTTTGTGGTTTTTGTTTTGAATTAGTTAGTTTTAGGTTGAATTTGATATATATTTGTTTGAATTTTTAGGAGATGCAAACCAACCTGCAAAACCTCAAGACCCTCAACAGGAAGACCAACCAAATCCTCAAGATCAAAATCAACCACAACAACCTCCTCCACCAATCACTCAATCCCCTCCTGGCACTCAACAAAACTTAATGAGTGAAATTGAGAACAACAAAAAACAAATTGAGGATTTGATCAGTAGGTTGAGAGATCCAAATGGTTCAATTGCAGAAAGAATGACCCTAGAAAATTCATTGAAAGATATGTTAAAAAATGTAGATGCAATTAGCAAACAAATAACTAGATGGCAAGATAGGAGGTAGGTGGCTATAAATTATTATGCAAATAAACTATCATACAAAGATGTAAAGGATTTAAAAATTACAAAAGGTGATTTGGGCTTATTATTCACCGACCCATGCACAAATCAAAATCTTACCCTCAATGCGAAGAGGTTTCCTATCCATTGGTGCCACCACCAACAGATTAGGGACCAATTTTATGATAGGTGGTACATGGTCTTCAATTACCCACCGTGCAACAATTGCGAGGTCCCATAATATTTCCTTAGGAAACTATACAGTGAGTTCATATTGAACAAAATCCCAAATTATTTTGATATGAGGGATTTCCAGGGGAGAGGTGGGGGTCAGCTTAGGATAGACCCGGTGCACAACCGGATCCTACGCAACAAGGTAGACAAGCTCTTGCTAGGCCACCTCATGAGCACGTTGTTATGCCTTTCATCACGAAGGAAAGTACTGACATAGAGACATTGCAGGTGATCAACACTTTGACCCAAAGTGTCATCCATCATACTAGCCCTATTCTACATTGCCATCCAGGGGAGTCTTCGAGTGGTGGCCGTCAAACACATGTGTGTCAATCTTGTAGGGCTACTTGTTCATATGACCCCACCAACACTCAGGAGACTGGTACGTAGGATCCATCTGCAACTATGGAGATGGAGAGGGAAACTAAAATTTTGCATGAGGCATATGGCATTGATAGTCAGGTAAAAGTTAGTGCATGTTCATTGAATTTAATTTATTAAATTTTGATTTTGAAATGCAAGATTAACTAAAAATGTTTTATGATTTTAATAAAATTGCAGGGTCACAGTGTTGAGACTAGATACATGGGCTCCCCACCAACTTATTTCTACAGTACACCTATCGTTGGGGTATGTAACTGGGTATACCCATAATAGTGGTGTACAATTTTTATGAGGAAGGAAATTTGAGAAAATTTTCACGCATTGAAAATTTCATGTTTTAAAGGGTTCGTTCGAACTAGGGGGTTCGTATGAACCCAAAAGAGGGGTTCAGTCGAACCCCTAGTTCGAGTGAACCTTCTTTTGCATGGTGGATTCGCCCAAACCCTGTGATGCCACGTTCCCTTATGGGGAATTCAAAAAAAAGGGGGGTTCGAGCGAACCCCCCTTCAAACGAACCCCCCTTCACCCTTTTGAGTGAAGGGGGGTTCGCTCGAACCCCCCATTTTTGCCCTTCTCCCCCTCTTCCACCAAATTTTAGCATAATTTTTCCCTTCGAAGCTCGGGTTGAGGATGAAAATGGAGGATACTTCACAAGCCCAATTGGAAGGTGGTAGTCCTCAAAACGATCTATCCAACGAATTAAATTTTAATATGTTTTGGTTTTATTATGTATGTTTTTTTTTAGTTTTATTAAATGTAGGTTTTTCACCGAAAGTCAAGCTCTTTGTTTTGCACATGTGGAAAAATAGAAGATTATCAAAATAATTTTTTAAAAAATATGTTGAGGCTGGGTATTGATGTCCTTGATCCATTAATTATTTTTTTTTTGAATTTTGATATAGACAATTTTTTTTATGTTGTATACAGTCCGCCTATGTCTGAATTGCAATTGGTTTGACTTCGAAACTTGATTAAGGAAAAAATATTCAATAAAAAACTATGAGACCAAATGCAAGTGCTAGATATCGTAGTTACAAATCTAAATTTGAAAAAATTAGAATTTTATCCTTTATACAAAAAAATTATGTTGTATACGGTGAGCATCACTTTTAAAAAATGTTGTTTTATGAAAAAAACCAGTTTTTGTGGGAGATGGAAAAAAAAGTGCAATCTGATTCCAAAAATTTTGAAAAAAATATTTTTAGAATCTATAGAGAAAATGTGATGTGACTCTAGTTTTCATCATCTTCAAATTCCTCACAATTTAGCTGCTATAGGTGCCCAAATATGAAGATTTAGTTAAAAATAATAATTGCAGTGTCCAATTTGGCCAAAAATTGTAAACCACTATTGTGGAATCACCCAACTAGTAAAAAAATTATAAATTTATTGCATGTTAATAGCATTGTTTTACGAATGGTAATTTAATATGCGATTTTGGATGTTGAACAAACTAATATTGGAGGTTTTGATGGAACACTTCCCAGTGGCAGTGGATTTACTCAAACCTACACGGAGGTAATAAAATAAAGAGTTTAACTAATGAATCAAGTACTTAATAGATTTGTGTAGTTTATATGCACATCGTTGATTATGTTGAATAGTTTTTTGTTTTATTTTCAGATGATGCAAGCTGAAACACCTACTAATGTGACGAGGGCGATGGATATTGGTGTGTCATCTGCTATACAATCCTCAATGACTCTGATAGGAGAGGTATGAGGCAAATTAGTAAATTTCAATTTACATTTGTTGTTATAGATGTTAGTTAGTGAAAAATAAAACCATTATTGATTCATGTAGTTTAATTTCTATTTGTATGGTTTATACAGGGCTTGAACACGCCTGAGCATGGGCATGAGAATATTTCCCCCATGGAGAGATCATGAGATGGCGGTAAGTGATTATTTTGTCAAATATATCATTTTTTATAATACAATTTCTATATATTCATGTCTTTACTTCTTATTGTAACAGTTAAAACTTCACCATGAACTAAACCCTAGGAGGAACAACAGGAGCACTCCTCGAGCGTAGCAAAAATGAGTGATAGACGTATCGCCATCCGATCAAAAAGGAAAGGGAAATAATTTATTTCTAGGGCATGGAGAGCAATGACTTTTGATTCTAGAGCCCTTTGTTGTATGCCTACATGGCAGTTTTGTACATATTTTTATTGGACATATTTGACATTGTATGCCTATATGGGATTCTCGTAAGTCTATATGGCTATTTTGTACATATATTTCATACTTATACTGACATATATTGATGTATACCTACATGGCTATTTGGTTAATACAAATATCTTTTATCGATGCCTGTCCATATTTGCATTCTAAATTGATGGTTCAATAGATATGAGTTACATGTATTCAAGTGCATACTTTACAAATTACGTGTATACTTTGTGACTTATGTGCATTCGAATGTATACTTTGTGGCTTACGTGTTTTCATGTGTATACCTTGTATTCATGTATATACTTTGTATTAATTTGTGTATACTATGTATTCGTGTGTATAATTTTTGAGGCTTACATGTTTTTGAGTACTTGTGCTTCCCTTATTGACAGGTACATGTTTGAATTATTCACATATATAATTATTAATTGGTTATCCCTAGCATTGATCATTGTTGTCCTTCATGATTTGTCTTGAATATTAATTGATTGATGCTAAACAACTTTATCTAAAATAAAAAAACACGTTTACAATTGGCATTCCATGAAATGATTCATAAAAAGATTCCAATATGTTCTTGATGCATCACTATCAAAATATTTATATGTCAAATTTTTGCAATATTATTTCTTGTATACGAAATGGACTCGAGAGAAAACAAGTTATAATTTATAATACAAATAAGAAATGGACTCAACGTTGTCCTAGACCCCCGAATAGGTCTATTTAACAAAGCAACATGCTCTCAATCACTCTTCAAATTGCAAAGCACCATTGGTGATGTAGAGTGGCTCAACCAAGTTGTGATTTGACATAGCTTCTCTCAAATATGCCCACTAAGACTCCAACATCCACTTGACTCAACAATAAGAACTCTCCTATTCCTTTATGGTTTTGCACCAAACCACCGCCAAAAGAAAGCCAACTCAACCCTCTTTCAATCCATGTCAGCCTTAGGACCGTACAGGAAAGCTGGAGGTCGTACCAAGTACAGGATCGACAAGTTTGTATAAAAAATCTAAAAAACAGAGAATAGTGTGAATAATTCTTATTAGATCTTCTCCAAAAGTTCATCAACAACCTCCATTCGAGCCTCTCAAGGCTTTACATAGTGTTTTAGACCCTTCTCTAACTGATCCACGCCCTCAACTAACTAAAAACTAACTTTCAAAACAAGTAACCGTTGCATTTCAAATTTGTTGCTTTAAGCAACTTTAGACTCCTCCAACCTAATGAGTACATCTAATGACCTCTAAACCCACACAAATGGCATACAAATAGCCTTATTACATCGAAAAAACTCCATTCTTTCACAATCATATATAAATTCATAAATTTTCCTTCAAAGGCTATAAAGACAACTTCTAGTGCAAGATTGAAATTTTCACATTTTTTATCACTAGACCCAAAAGTCACCCTAAAACATACCTAATGGTCTTAATTGAACTTATTCAAGACAAAGCATGCTCAAAATATCCACAACAACCTATTGACCAACCTATTGACCATTAAATAATCACTAAAACCACTGAACTAGACCTTCTTCATCAAATGTAGGAACAAGGTGCTTTGCACCAATGATCATATGCTTTTTGTGTGAAATACTCAAACTTCTCAACCGTCATTTGTATGTTTCTCTTTTCCAGTGTTTTGCATGCCATCATAAGGGATCAAGCCGGTTGAACACAAGTCAAATCAATTCCATGTGTTTGGGTGTGAAAGAGGACCATGCCTAGAATAAACCTACCTATTGGGATGCGTTGGAGTAGTTAGTTTGGTTACACGAATTGCAAAATGAAAGTTGCACCATTTTGCAACTTTGCACAACTTGAATTTGACACCTTTTCCATCAAGTGAAAATCCATCGCCACGGGAAAACCACTCTGAGATAGCCAAAAATAAGAGAGGTTTTTGTAGAGGGGCACAACGTGATCCTATAGGATCATAAAAGAAGTTTCTAAGCATCACAATATTTGAGTAATAGCATGTTGAAGTTTGCAACCATTTTGCACTTTGGACCCTTAAGGGATCGATCCAGTGGAACGTAGCTCAGAGTGATTCCGTGTGTTTTAGTGCGAAAGAGGACCATGAATAGCATAAAAATACCTATTCGGATGCGTTGGAACAATCTGCTTGGTCATACGAGTTGCAGAGTGAAAGTTGCACCACTTTGAAACTTTGCACAACTTGAATTTGACACTTTTTCCATCAAGTGAAAATCCGCCGCCACAGGAAAACCACTCTGAAATAGCCAAAATCGAGAGAGATTTTTGTAGATGGGCCCAATGCAATACTATAGGATCAGATGAGAAGTTTCTGAGCATCACGGTATCCGAGTAATAACATGCTGAAGTTTGCAGCCATTTTGCACTTTGGACCCTTAAGGGATTGATTTGGTGGAACATAGCTCAGAGTGATTCCGCGTGTTTTGGTGAAAAAGAGGACCATTCCTAGTGTAAAAATACCTATTCAGACACGTTGGAATAGTCCGCTTGGTCACATGAGTTGCATAATGAAATTTGCACCACTTTGCAACTTTGCATTGCTTGCATTTGACGCTTTTTCCATCAAGTGAAAATCCGTCGCCACGAGAAAACCACTCCAAGATAGCCAAAACCGAGAGTGGTTTTTGTAGAGGGGCCCAATGCAATCCTATAGGATTAGACAATAAGTTTCTAAGAATCATGGTATTCGAGTAATAGCATGCTAAAGTTTGTAACCATTTTACACTTTGGACCCTTAAGGGATCGATCCGGTGGAACGTAGCTCGAAGGGATTCCATGTGTTTCGGTGTGAAACAAGACCATAACTAGGATAAACATACCTATTCAGATGTATTGAAGTAGTTAGTTTGGTCACACGAGTTGCCAAGCGAAAGTTGCCCCACTTTGCAACTTTGCATAGCTTGAATTTGACACTTTTTCCATCAAGTGAAAATCCGTTGCCACGGGAAAACCACTCTGAAATAGCCAAAACTGAGAGAGGTCTTTGTAGAGGGGCCCAACATGATCCTATAGAATTAGACGAGAAGTTTCTAAGCATCATGGTATCCGAGTAATAGCATGCTGAAGTTTGCAGCCATTTTGCACTTTGGACCCTTAAGGGATCGATCCGGTGGAACATAGCTCAGAGCGATTCCGCATGTTTTGGTGCGAAAGAGAAATATGCCTAGTGTAAATATACCTATTTAGATGTGTTGGAACAATCCACTTGGTCACACGAGTTGCGGAGCGAAAGTTGCACCACTTTGCAACTTTGCACAGCTTGAATTTGACACTTTTTCAATCAAGTGAAAATCCACCGCCACGGTAAAACCACTCCAAGATAGCCAAAACTGAGAGAGGTTTTTGTAGAGGGGCCCAACATGATCCTATAGGATTAGACAAAAAATTTCTAAGGATCACGGTATCCGAGTAATAGCATGATGAAGTTTGAGCCATTTTGCACTTTGGACCCTTAAGGGATCGATCTGGTGGAACGTAGCTCAGAGTGATTTTGCGTGTTTCGGTGCGAAAGAAGAACATGCCTAGCTTAAAAATACCTATTCGGACATGTTGGAATAGTCCGCTTGGTTACATGAGTTGCGAAGCGAAAGTTGCACCACTTTGCAACTTTGCACAACTTGAATTTGACACTCTTTCCATTAAGTGAAAATCCGTCGCCACGGGAAAACCACTCCGAGATAGCCAAAACTGAGAGAGGTTTTTGTAGAGGAGCCCAATGCAATTCTGTAGGATCAAATGAGAAATTTTAAAGCATGGTATCCGAGTAATAGCATGATGAATTTTTCAGCCATTTTGCATTTTGGACCCTTAAGGGATCAATCCGGTGGAACATAGCTCAGAGTGATTCCGTGTGTTTCGGTGTGAAAGAGGACCATGCGTAGCGTAAAAATACCTATTTGGATGTTTTGGAATAGTCCACTTGGTCACACAAGTTGCATAACGAAATTTGCACCACTTTGCAACTTTGCACAACTTGAATTTGACACTTTTTCCATCAAGTGAAAATCTGCTGCCACGGGAAAGCCACTCTGAAATAGCCAAAACTGAGAGAAATTTTTGTAGAGGGGACCAATGTGATCTTGTAGGATTAGATGAGAAATTTCTAAGCATCACGATATTTGAGTAATAGCCCATAATTCATTACCGCCTTTGAATGGCTCTTGATAAAGTTTTTCTACTAATTCCTGTTTGTTCACTCATCTTTTTAATGAGACGAGCTCTTTTTGTTTGATAGCTTACCAAAGTTGATGTAATGACATGTCGGGTGACATTACTATCCTTTGAGCGTGAGGTCTTACCCACACTCTCATAAGCATCCATTAGATTCTTCACAATAGTGTGTTCACTTGATGCATTCGATGTTCTCAACCCAAGTGTCTTCATGATGTTCCTATACTTTACACCCCACATCATTTCAACAAATAGTTGACATCTTGCAGTCTCATTTAGCCTTTCAAATAATCATTCCCAAATATTATCAGCATATCTTCTACAAGTGCGTGTTGAAATATTACCTTCCATGTGCTGCAAAATCTCATCATCAATATTAATCAAATACTTTGGCTTTCTACACAAAATTTTAGGTGGTGTTCTCCTAGGTACATACATCTTAACATTAGGAATTTCATCAATATTTAATTGAGGTGGGATAGATTGTGTACCTTCGATCGAGGGTGGAGAAGAAGACATACCTTGAGTTTCACATGGGGATGATGGCATACCTTCTTCGTGAAATCTGAGTGATGATGTACTCTCAACTTGAGATGTGTTGGATGGTTTCCAACAATATTCACTTGAGGTAGATGGTGTCCCTCCATATTCACTTGCAGTAGATGGTGTTCGTCCATATTCACTTATGCTAGATGGTGTCCCTCCATATTCACTTGTGCTTAATGGTGTCCCTTCATATTCACTTGTCATAGAGGGTGTGTCTCCAACTACAGTATTCGAATCTGTCTTACGACAATGCTTTCACATTCGTTCCTTTTGTGCTGGCAATTCTCGTTCTTTTTTTGACAGTTGAGGTTCCTCTTCAATTGGCTTGTTTTCGTCAATCGTTTCCAATTTCTTTTTTTCATGATATGCCGCCACCCGAACTCTCTCCTTTTCTTTGAAGGTTTCATTCTCTTCATCTATTAGTTTCCTCTTTGTATTTTTCTTCGGCATGGCGGATAATTTTATCTGTACCATGGTAATGAGACGAATATTAGTTCCTAAAAAATGTATCCATTCAAGTTAATTGAAAAATATATGTCATTCAAGGCTTCATTTAAATAATACTTACAATCATCCTATACAAAAGTTAACCTAGCATAGACGAATGTGACATGATTTTTTTCAATCCAGAATGCCTTAAAGAAAAGTGGTAACGTGGCATGCCATGATTGCAAGATAGGCTCAAAATGGAAGCATGGACATTTGCAAATAATTGCATTTTTTGGAAAAGTTGTGAAGAGATAAGTTAGTTAAGAAGTTACAAAAATAGTTAGATATGTTGGGGGAGTTGAGTTTGAAGGGAAATAAGATAAATATCATGTAAGTTACAATCATAATGAGTGTAATGACATTGTGAGTGTTTGATAAGTTTGTGGTGCAGGAGCACCTTGACAATCTATGCTTCCATTTTGAAATTTGATTCAATTTTGGGTATCTCCATGTTGTAAGAGGGTCATTAAAGACATTTTACATGTATGGGAATCATTAGGAGGTTTAATGTTTAAGTCCTATGGTACAAAATTATGAAAAGTTACAAAAACTGTGAAATAGGGAAGGTGAAAAGTAATATGGGCTTATTTTCTCTTGGAGGCACTTGGAAGTTGATAAGACATGTATTTAATGAATTTATATGGCATCATGTACATTTGGAAAGTTGTGGGTGATTGAATATTTGATTTTGAATGAATAAACACACTATTTTTCTGTATTTTCTTTAGAATTTCACTATTTCAGGCTCTTGTATGAATTTGTACGGGATTTTTTGCTTGGTTAGATGTTTTTAAGTGTTTTCAAACTCAATAGCCTCCCACATACAATTTGTTTCATGAATTATTCTTAACATTTGAGTTAGATATTGCAATTTTTCTCTAAAACTGTCAAACCCTCTGTTAGGGTAAATAGTGAACTTGAGAAATTGTGTTTCTCCCATTCTACTTAGTGAAAGTTCTCAATTTTGGTGTAAAAACTCCTTGTGGCATGTAATTTAATATTTCAAAGGTTACCAATCATATGGTGAGGACTAAGGTGTGAAGAAAATATTTTTTCTTGACTATAAAACTGTGTTCAGACTGGTAAAACAGGGAATTGTGAAGCTTGGAGCTTAGGGTTTATGGAAATGTGTTTGGAAATGAACTTATAATGGAATTATAAGATTGGTAAGGTAAAATGAAAGGTATTTGATGTATTGGTTATGAGGTTTTGGTGTTGGGGGTAGCAAAACCAATAACCCCTATTTGCACTAAGGCTTAGTTAGGCTTATTCTCAGACTGAAACAACTAGTTTACAAGCATTTTCTTTGAAGGAATTAATATCCATCTTGTAATATGTTTTGTATGAGGGAAATGGGTGTCCAAAATGAGTATCATAGTCTGAAGTGTGTGCATGGTTTGAGAGATACATGTGACAGTTTGCAGATGCTTGGCTACTAGTAATGTGGACAATCAACAAAGGAATTGAGTTTGTGTGTAAGGGTAGACTTTTGAAAGGTTTCATTTTTGTTGTACTAACTCAAACAAAGATTTCTTAAGAAAATAATGGTTTGGTTGTGCCTTAAGAATTATATTTTGTGTTTGTAAACAATGGTGCCATTATGGAAGATTTAAGACAATTTGTGAATGACATAATCATTGGTTGATGTTTTGAGGAACCTAGATGATTGTAATCAGTTATTTTCAAGATTTTAAAGGTTTTTTGAAGGTCCAACCTATAAGCACCTGTTAACTACCAACCTATAACCACTTGTTAACTACCAAGACCTTCATTTGTCTTAAAATTGCTAACATTGACAACTTTTGCTAAATAAGCAACATTATGCAACTTTGTTGTCCAGGAAACCTAAGACCATTCAACCACCTTTATTTCATCCCTAATACAACCTCTAGACTCTTATCTTCCACTTTCATTTACAATTTGAATAATTTTCCTTCAAAGATTATATGGAAAAATTGACAATTTTCTGAAGCAAGAGTACATACTTGCACATTTGATCACCAAACTCACAAAATCCCTAAATACATGAAATATTGGTCTATTTAGACCTTATTTCCAATAAAATCTATGAAAAATAATCTAAAAAATCTTGAACTCACCCAAAGACCTTAAGATATATTGTCACCAAAGTAGATTTTGAAACATGGTTGTAGGTGCCCTTGCACCACGGGTTTCGAATATTGCAAAGGGAAGCATGCTCGAAGGATGAATTTTTGTGAGATATTTGGAATGTGTATTTGGTTTATTTAAATCAATAACATGCTGATTATAGTGTCTTGAATGTCTCGATAAAGGTTGGTAGTTACCTTCCATGATTTGTTGTTATTTTTCCATGTAAGTTGCAGTATTGAGTTCTTGAATTAGTGAATCATGAACGAATTGAATGGTTCTGAGTTTCTAATCATCTTTATGCTATGTTACAATCAATTTTATGATGGTTAATCTATTTTTTGAGTCTGAAAAAGAGTTGAAACCAAGTTATAATGTTTTGTGGAAATATGAAATCAAGTGAAATTAAAGGATTTTGATGAAAAGATGATTGGGATTTGTTCACTGATCTTCTTCAATTTAAGTTAGGGTCAGAAGTACCCTTGATGATTTGTGGATCCTGGTAGATGCTCTCCATCAAGTTTAAAATGGTAATTGGAAAGTGTATATAATTGTGTAATTTAAAATGTGCATTGACAACATAAGGTTATAATGACAAACAAAAATGAAAGCAAGCCATAATAGAATGAAATAAAATGTGTAGACTTCACATACCTAAAAAACCAGAATTTCAAATGGAGGAGTTCTACCCAATTATGTAGGCTTAGCTTCTTCTTTCTTCAAACTCCACAAAAATTTGACTTGTTCAAAAGTTTGTTCCCCTCCAAACTTCAATTGTATATCAGTTTTCAATGGAATTCAAACTTCAATTGATATTATATGTCTTTCAACGTGGAAACTCTTCTATTTCAAAGGTGGTAGAAAGATCATGGAAAAGGTGATGGAATGTGAAAACATGCTTGCACACTTCACAACATCATCAAAAAGCTACTTTTTGTCGGAGCACGCGCAAAACCAAGAGAATATGCAGACTATGGGCCTTGACATCACAAGTATATTCATTTTTTTTACCATTTTTAGTGGAATAAAAAACGCACTCGCGTTATTTCTTCCTAAAATGGTAACATCTCTACTTCTTCAAAATGTGCACGCATTATATGAAATATGGTTTTCTTAATATATTTATTTTCTCCCTCTTTGTCTATATCCTCTATCCTAATTCTATATCTCTCCCCTGCACCCTTATAGTAGAGGAGAGAGAGAGAGAGAGAGAGAGAGAGAGAGAGAGAGAGAGAGAGAGAGAGAGAGAGAGAGAGAGAGAGAGAGAGAGAGAGAGAGAGAGAGAGAGAGAGAGAGAGAGAGAGAGAGAGAGAGAAAGATGGAGAGAGAGGGAGGGAAGGAGGGACATAGAGTGAGGGAGGGAGGGAGAGGGGGAGAGGAAGAGTGAGAGAGAAAGAGAGAGTGGGAGAGAAATAGGGAGAGAGAGGGAGGGAGAAAGAGAGAGGGAGAGAAAAAGAGGGAGATGGAGAGGGAGAGTGGGAGAAAGAGAGGAGTGGAGAGAAAGATGAGAGGGAGGAGGAGAGTGGAGGAGAGAGGGGAGGAGAGAGAGGTTAGAAAGAGAGATAGTGGAGAGATGGAGATAGAGGAGGGAGAGGGGGAGAGGAAAGAGAGAGTGGAGAGAAAGAGGGAGAGAGAGGGAGAAAGATAAAGAGAGGGAGAGTGGGAGAGAGTGGGAGGAAGAGGGAGAGAGAATGAGAGAGTGAGAGAGACTAAGTGAGAGGGAGAGAGAGTGAGAGTGATAGTGAGAGTGGGACAAAGGTAGGGAGAGGGAGAGGGAGAGAGGGAGAGGGAGAGGGAGAGGAAGAGGGAGAGGGAGAGGGATAGGGAGAGAGGGAGAGAGGGAGAGTGGAGAAAGAGAGAGGGAGAGAGTGGAGAGTGGAAGGGAGGGAGAAACAGAGTGGAGGGAGAGATGGAGGAAAGAGAGAGGGAGAGGAAAGAGGGGAGGAGAGTGGAGAAAGAGAGAGAGGGAGGGAGAGGGAGAGGGAAGGAGGAGGAGAGGAGAGGTTAGAAAGATGGAGGAGGGAGAGAAAGAGAGTGGAGAAAGAGGGAGAGGGAGGAGAGTGAAGGAGGGAGAAAGAGGAGGAGAGAGGAGGAGAGAGGGGGGAGAGAGGGAGGGAGATGGAGAGGAGAAAGAGAGTGAGAGATGGAGATAGAGAGGAGGAGAGAGGGGAGGAGAAAAAGAGGATAGAAAGAGGGAGAGAGGGAGGGAGAGAGAATAAGAGAGAAAGAGGGAGAGAGTCCCAGAGGGAGGAAGGGAGAGGGAGAAGGGAGAGGGGAGAAGAGGAGGGAGAGAGGGAGAAGGGAGAGGGAGAAAGAGGAGGAGGGAGAGAGTGTGGAGGAAAGAGGAGAGAGGAGAGAGGAGGGGGAGAGGGAGAAAGAGAGAGGGGAGGGAGATTAGAGAGGAGGGAGAGAGGGAGAGGGAGAAGAGGAGTGAGAGATAAAGAGGAGAGAGGGAGGTGAGTGAGGGAGAGAAAGAGGGAGAGAGGGAGGAGAGAGGGGAGAGAGAGGGGAGAGGCAAGAGAGGCAGGAGAGAGGAGGATAGGAGAGGGGAGAGGGGAGAAAGAGACAGTGGGAGAGAGATACAGAGGGGAGGGAGAGAGGGGGAGTGGGAGGGAGAGAGGGG